>CAUYMX010112915.1:0-14070 GCA_963573855.1 Lepilemur septentrionalis | reverse complement strand
AAAAGATTTCTTTTTAAGAAAAAGCTTTTTTCCCCCTCTTTTTGGCAACTTTTGTGATAAGCCAGCTGTCTTGGGGAAGAAAGTAAAGTTCTGTAAGCCTGGATGCATGAGTCCCAAGCATTTATAATACAGACCCATTTGTTCAGAGCCCCTAGGGAATTGGTTGGTAGACACGTCTGGGGTTACGGTGAGGTGAGCGAGGTGAGTGAAGAACTTGCCCAGGGCACAACATTTAGTGGACACCAAAAACTCAGTAACCAAAATAAGTGATATTTAAATATAATATTTTAAAAAAAAATCAAAAATTAATGTCAAAAAAATCCATAGTGCCATGCTGGAGCCTGAGGCAAAATGAAAAATCAGTAACACAGATTCTGTCTTTATTTTAAATTTTTGATATTTTCATCACCATGGATTTCAGATCAATTTTGATTTTTTAATATATCCCATTAACTTATCTCAGTTTTTCAACTTTTTGGCACTTCTTACCCTAGAATGATACTAGATGACCAATAGTAAGGTAGGGGAGGAGGCCAAAAAAGTCAAGAGTAAGAATGTGTCATCTAACATTGTGCAGGTTTCTGAACTTTACTTGTGTATCAGTGGAGTACAGTAGGTAAGGACTGGTTCAGGTAGCCGTTTAATGTGCAAAACAAGCCCCAGTGAGGTGAAATGTCTCACACGCCGTGTCAAAGTAGCACAGTGTTTTCACGTTCCCAGATCTGTGTTCTTGCCACAGTTCAGGTAATTTCTTGGCTGAGATCTATGATTTCCTTCTCTCTCTCTTTTCACTTCTTTATCTTCTTGTCTGTTTCAGGGATGTTGTTGCTCTAGTTTGTAGAAGGGATGGAGAAATTCTAAGTATGTAAATTTGATTATTGATTTTTCCTCATTTCTGATGTTGCTCTCATTTTCATGTAAAAGCAGACAAAAAAACACTGCAATATTATTTTGGTTTTAGGCAAATAGTTCTTGGCTACACATATTGCAATGTCTAAACACAACAACAGTTTCTGGCAGAAGTCATTGTTTAAATTTTGGTTGTAATTACAGTTTAATTAGGATTCCTATCATTGGCATCTTTTTTATCTTTGTAAGTAAAAGTGTAGATAATGTCAGCAGAAAAAGAACCCAAACTCTGGAAATAATTTAAAGAAGTTTATTCTGAGCCAAATGTGCACCCGTGGCCTGGAGAGCCACGCCCAGGAAGCCATGACCAAGTGAACTCAATGTGCTTGGGTTACAGTTTGGTTTTATACATTTCAGGGAGACAGGAATTAAACGTAAAGTCTTAAATCAATGCATGGAAGGTGTACATTGATTTGGCCTGAAAAGGCAGGATATCTCAAAGTGGAGGATTTCAAGTTGTAGGTAGGTTTAAAGATTCTTTGATTTGTGATTGGTTAAAGAAATGAAGCTTTGCCTAAAGTCTTGGAATTTTTTAAGATAAGGAAGTCTACTAATCAGGGACGAGCCACTGGAGATATGCTGAAACTCAAGTGATCTGTTAAGTAAATGGATGACCTGCAGGTGTGGTTTAACCTTTGTCTTACACGGCCTTAGGCTTGTTGATGATTTTGTATCTTGTTACAAAGAATAACTCCAACAGGGAAAGGGCATAACCAGGAGTATCTGACCTCCCTTCTTCGGCAGGCAACTCAGCTTTAAAGTCATTTTGGGTGGAGGGTCCCCTTGGCCAAGAGGGGGTCCATTCAGTCGGCTGGGGGGCTTGAGATTTTATTTTAGTTCACAATAGATATAGATATACAAAGAAGGCGGAGTAGAGAAATAAAATTAATATGGTCCTTAACTATAATAATATTATTTGTTAAATGTTTCTGTTTATTTGATTAATTTATTTTCCAATTGACAAATAACAATTATACGTATTTATCATGTACAACATGATATTTTGAAATAGGTATGCATTGTGGAATGGTTCATTTTTCCTATTAATATACACATTACCTCACATACTTATCTTTTTTTGTGATGAGAACATCTAAAATCTACTCTCAGGGATTTTCAAAATATAATACAAAATGTCTCAATTTAAAGGAGGGATAAATTTTGCTAGCAAATGCTGCATTTATTAATTAATTTTGGGCAATTCTTATTTTTTCACACTTCATATAGTCTTCCTGTGATATAATTTCTAATATAAGATTCAGAATGTGTTTATAAATACAGAAGAAAAGTAAAAATAAGGAGAGAAATAACCTTAATAGAATAGCTTAGTGTCAAACTATTTTGTTTGCACATAGTGAGAATTCTGCAGATACCTGAATTTTTGCTGGACATGTAATAATGAGGAACCTTGGGATTGTACCCATGAACACACAGACGGCATTTAAAGAGACTAAAGAGGACAGGCCCTATCACTGCCGAATCATGGCTGTGTTCAGAAGAGAACAACGTGATCATATGTCAGGGAGCTGGAGAATGGTTATGGTCAGCTAGGAAGGAGACAGCTGGGAGCACAGGACAAATCCCAAGTAACTATTCCAAAGGCAAGTGAATGGGAGAATTCGCCTCTAAAATCTGGCTTTGTATGCGGGACCTAGGTAGGGCATAGAGTGATGCCTTTATAAAAGGAATCTGTTCACCTGTGACCGCAGGATACTGGTTGCCTTGGATCTAGAAGAAGCAACTTGAAATAGTTGTAACATGTTTGTGCTTCACTTGCAGACATAGAGAGCAGTGATTACGGAGGCTTAGCTTGGTGTCTGGTATAGCTGGAATGTCAGCTCTTTCGGGAACTACTTGTGCCTTTAGCTAATCTTCCTAACCTCTCTAAAACGGTAGTGGTGATAGTCTTAAACTCCTAGTATGATGGTGAGGATTCAACAGGATAATAGACCTAAAGTGCCTCCCCAAACGGCCGCCAGAGTGATATTTTAAAGCATAAACTGCATTGGATCAGTTGCCGAGGCCCACGGGGTCCACAAAGAGCTGAGGCCTGCCTGGCCGACCTCATCTAGGAGTGTTCTCCCCTTCATTCACCATCCTCCTGCCACTGGCTTTTTTTCTGTTTCTCATACACAAAAATTCACTCCTCCCTCAAAAACCTTACACTGTCTATTTCCTCTGCCTTTTCAGCTGCTTATAGAGGCCTTGCCTGCTTCACTAAAATATAACCTTTCTCACCCCACACTGACCAACTGTGCCATTACCCTACATTAGATTTTCCACAGCATCTGTCACTATTTGGAATTGTCTCTAGTTTTCCTAAAAGAATTTTCTGTCATTATCCCCCTTGTTTCAAATAGAATGCAAGTTCTGCCTGAGCTAGGAACCTCAGCATGGTATGGCCAGTGTTTAGAACAGCACCACATAGTAGGCACTCAATTAAAATGTATTAGATGACTGAGTAAATGAGCGCAGTGTCTGCAGCCCAATCGAGGTGGGCTCTTATTTGCATCTGTGTTGGTAGCACCTTATACACAGATAAGATGGGGAACGTGGGCCTCCTCAGGGTTGTTCAGGGGCTCACCCCAGTGTGATTCCTCCCTGAGGTCCAAGTAGTAAAAAGGCTTTTGTTTTAGGATTAGGAAACTATTATATTTGCTTTTACTGCCTGGTATATGTACTGTCACAGTTGATCATTTGAACGTTCGTGGTATTCAAATGGAGATGTGGGTATTTAAGATCTTAATAGCAAAGGTAAAAAGAATATTTACATAGTTCATAAAAGGACACCCTATGCTTCCATTCTGCATTTTACAGCACCTCATCAGAGTGGAGAGTGGATTCAGTGATGCACGCAGTTTTTATATTATCTCCAACTTACATTATAGTCAAATGGTCACCCTGGCTTTAAAACTTCCTGAAGCAAATCACCCATTGACACTGAGGCTAAAATGATACTTCTTCCTTAGATCCCAATAAATCCCCCAAATGTTATGCAAATTGAAAAATACCCCTGTCAAAAGACTGTCAGATAACACCTCTCCTCTCCAAAGACTATTTGTAAGCACAAAGAAACATCCAGAAAGAAGTAATAAATTGTTCTAGTACACTGTTCTGGCAGCCATTAATAAATCAATATGAAGGGGAGTTCTGAAGGGCAAAATGTTGCTGTCGGTGGGTGTCCGATTTAATTTTGCTCTAAATTAATATTTCGAATATGATAAGTGAGCTGGCAGGAGCAGATTTCATGATTAATTCTATGGAGTCAAAAATGCTTTGATGGCACTTTAATAGCTGCTCCGCTGATCTAAAAGTGCCTGAAATGGGCTCACGTGGGCAAGCTCACAAATTGCATGATAATGTGGATCCCACCCAAGGAGGAGATTTACTTTTTATTTTCAAATCTCTGGCGCACCTTGGGATAGACGTGTTTCATCATGCAGGCAGAGACATTTTTATAGCATTGTGAGCTGTGGCTGAATGATACATGTGGTACCAGTGAGCAGAAAGTGCCATTAGAACCCCTCTGTAAGTCTTGCCTCCCTGAAGCCACATAAATCAGCTGGCAACGGAGTCACTGCTCCCCTGAGAATGAGGGTCCCCAGAATGAAAAAATTCTATTTGCAAAAGACTAGAAAGATAGACGTAACCTGAGCCCATGAATGAGAAGCAAGAATAAAACCTGCATGTTTACTTTGGCATCAACTCTGCCTTGAAATTGCTGTTAGCGTGAGAGGCTTACAGTTAGGTGAACTGGGAGCCTGCCACTGAATTTTGGCTTTTGTTAAAAGTTTATTAAGTGCATCAGGCATTTTGTTAAATAATGGGACGTTACGGGTAAAGGCAACAAGAGTGCTTATTCTCATGGAACTTGCATTCCAACTTGTGAGGCACACATGCTAACTAAAGGCGCACACAAGGGCTGAGTGGAGGATTGAACAAAGGGCCTTGGGACCCTATGACAGGGCAGAATTAGCTCTGTCTGAGGCTTCCATGTTTCCATCTCATTCTGAAAGAATGAGAATTTGATGAGTTTTGTGGGTGTGGTAAGCACCGTCTGGGGGATGGACACTTGAAGCTCTGACTCAGGTGGGGCAAAGGCAATATATGTAACCTAAACATTTGTACCCCTGTATTATGCTGAAATAAAAAAATTAAAAATAAAAAAAAGAAGAAGAAGAGAGAGAAATATGTCTCACTTATGCAAAGACCTAGTGAGAAGGCAGCCATCTGCAAGCCAGGGAAAGAGTCCTCACCAGGAACTGAATCTGCCAGCACCTTGAACTTGGACTTCTCAACCTTCAGAACTGTGAGAATTAAATGTCTATTGTTTAAGTGCCCCGCCCCCAAAAAAGATTTTGATGAGGATACACAGGTATTTTAAACAAAGAAAATAGAGGGAAAATCATAAAGGTGTGAAAATTCTTGGCGTGTTTGAAGAGTGGTAGTTAGTTCAGCATCACTGGAGCACAAGGGCTTACAGAAAGAAAAGAAGCAAGACTGGAAACTAGTTTGAAGGCAGTGAAGAATTCAAATGGGATATTAAACTGGACCATATCCTTGGGCAGTATCAATCTTAGGTTCTAAGGGAAGTAGGATCATGAAATACACTTTAAAAAGATTACTCTGAAATCTATGTTAATGTTGCAGATTATAGTAGAGAAATCTGTGTCTCATCATTAACCCAGATTTCTGGTTAGGGTAACTGACTGAAGGCCTCATTCACCAGTACATTTGCAGGAGCAGGTTTCTGGGGAAGACAGTAAGTTTCAGCTTTGGTAAATTGCATTTCATGGGCCTGGAAGACATTAAAAGGAGCTCAGAATTCATTAGACATCTGGATGTATGGATCTTGGTTGTAGACATAGGTTGAGGATCACAAATTTTAATGAGATCACAAAAGTAGGGAGGGTAGAGTGAAAAGGGAAGTGGTCTTACTTTCAAGTCTTGATGAACATCAACAATTAGAGAGGCGTGGGAGAGGAAAGCCAGAACAGAGGAAAAACAAAAGCAAGGGAGTGTTTCAAAAAACTGTAGGGTCAGTAGTATCAAATATTATCCAAAGTCGAGCAAGACAGGGACTAAGACATTTCTATTGGAATTAGCCACAAAGAGAGTTAAGTGGCACAGATAAGGGCTGGTGAAAGTGAAATACACATTATAATAAGTAAAGGAAAGTGTGTGGGAGCTAAAGAAATTGTCAATAAAGGTAATTTTTTCAAGATTGTGTTCACCTTTGATGAAAAATATTGAGTGCCCTTCCTCCCTCGCAAAATGTCCAAACTTATTAGTCTCATGTTCAGCTTCTTTTTAAAGCCTGTACCTTAAACACAGGGTTTGGGGAATAAAGTAACACTGAACTGTCCGTGATCACCACATATACCCCTTCCTTTTTCTTTTATGAGTGGTGGTCCCTCAAGTATGAGTTGTTGTTCTTCCTGTCCTGGGAAAACCGTGGATATTATGAGCAGTTATTAGAATGGAAAAAAAAAAACCCTCTCTCCTTTGCAATCCCTTTTACATTTCCTAAGGATCGATTGACTTCAAAGTCTTCAAAGCAAGCTAATCATTGTCATAATTAATCTGGGTTTATTGAAGAGTTCACGGAATTATGTGCAAGGCCCCATAAAAGAAAATGAAGTGTTGGAACTTAAGAATTTGACTTGATAGATTAAGTTTAAATGTGCCTCTAGTCCCAGCTCCTCAGGAGGCTGAGGCAGGAGGATCGCTTAAGCTCAAGGGTTGGAGGTTACAGTGAGCTGTAATTGTGCCACTGCACTCTA
Organism: Lepilemur septentrionalis; assembly: GCA_963573855.1. Classification (NCBI taxonomy): domain Eukaryota; kingdom Metazoa; phylum Chordata; class Mammalia; order Primates; family Lepilemuridae; genus Lepilemur; species Lepilemur septentrionalis. The sequence goes on along the minus strand of CAUYMX010112915.1, from coordinate 7,378 downwards.
CCAGGGGCAACAAAGCAAGAACGTGTCTCTAAAAAAACAAAAAACAAAAACAAAAAAGATTTGGATTTGGTATCTATATTTGAGAAAATTTTTGTTGTAAATTTAGAGGCTTTTGTACTGTAAATTGTTCACCATTATGAGTTCAAGGTCAATTTTCCTTTTAAAAGAATATTTGTTGTAGGGAATTCTGCAGTGACCATCTCTTAGTAAGACTAGATCCTCTCCACAGAACTTATATTGCAGTTTTTTTCAGTCAATTCCAGACACATCGCAATCACCACCAAATAAATGTTCTGTTATTCAAGTGTGCAACTTGAGACTTTCAATGTAGAAATATGTCTTTTGGCCTAAAACTAATTCTCATTCTCTTGATGATAATGTGTGAAGTCTCTTCTATGTGAATGAGTAAGAATAATACAGGGAAAATGATAAATCAATTCCTTTGCTTAGATTGCTCTGAATATAGGCTGAACATTCGGAGTCAGAGGTACACTGGTTGGTCATTTATATCTCATCAAAGCATTCCCGTATTGTTTGCTCTTCCTATAAATCTATATAACCTTTAAGTAACATAGGTTGGATAAATATTTGAGAAAAAGAAGTCCTGTGATATCTTTTGTAGGGAGAGAAAAAGAAAAACCAACAGCTTAATTAGTTGCTTTTAATACTTTCGACACTTTTCTTTCAATCTGCTGACTTAAGTTACCTTTTCCTTTTTTTGCCTTTGCTATTTCAAAGCACACAGCAGTGATGTTTAGGGTTATTTACTATGCATTCATTGGCATTGCACTTTTGCTATTAATATTCATTGGAACTCTTGAAAATTGATTAGTTAAGTGCAAAAACTTGTCTGAGAATCTGTTGAAGCTTTTGTTTAATATTCTTCGTATACATAGTATCATTTACTCATCTTTTCATCCCTCCCTCAAGAAGTCCCCAACAAATTAATACTCAACAAGCTCACATTTTTTTTATTTGTTTGTTTCAGTGACACTTTAGGCTGTCAGGTTACAAATTTAATATCTAAATCTGGAAATTAATGAGTAAGGGAAATAACCAGACTCATATGAATGAACTTCTTTTTATCCATTATAGATTGAACAAAACTAAAGATTAAAAATGGAACCTGTTCTGAGAATTAATTATTAATTTAAGTCGGTCTTGCCCATTGTAATTACTTGCCTGGAATGCAGGTAGTGTAAGGTGCATTTCTACTCTTCGAAGTCACTTTGATGACTAAAACTCCTTCACTGAAGCTGAATAAGTTCAAATGTTGAATACAAGACACCAACCCCAGCCATTTCCATTTGGCCATGGGTCATGCAGAGCCCGCTTTCTTCAGTTTCCCAGAGGTGCTCAGAGTTAGAGACACTGACTTTTTTTCCTGGAAAGGTCCATAAGGGACTCAAAGGTTAAACCAGAATTGTTAATTTATTAATTTATCTTAACAAATAGGATTGTCAGGGGTCCAGCTATTGTTCTAACTTTGCACATTCTCCTTCTTTAAGCTTTGGGTCGTGACGATGGTCTTCACAATCATCCCCCATAATTGCATGAAAAATTGCATATATATGTGCAAACTTTTTTTCTCTCTCATAAGAGGGCCGAAGCTTTCATCAATTCTCAAAGTCAAGAACCTGTGTAGTAGGCAAACTGCAAGTGAACCCAAATTCTTGGAAAATTTCTTGACAAGCATAGAATCAGAAAAAAAGGAGATAGTGAGAAAAAGTACATGGCACTGTCACCCAAAAGAATGTACACTTTCCAGGTAGACAGGATCATTGTATCTGGCAAGAGTATCCTTCTTCCCAGACAGGCTTGCATGTGCACTCCGAGTGTTTGTGCTTGGGGTAAATCTCTAAGGCTTCCATGTCTGATCAAGCTCTTTTCTGTTCTAAGGTCTTCCCTGAGGTATGTTGCTATCTTCCATCTAGTTAAATTCAACTTTTCTTCAGCCCTGAGAACTCCTGAATCTCTTAAAGGTAATGTTTATTACCTAGTTTTCTCTATTTGATATTAGTTTTATTTTTTAAATTTCAGAAGATAATCTTTATTGTCATATATACAATTTGGCAGAGTCAAGAGAAGGCAAATCATAATCTTAAGGTATGGGCTGCATGAATTCCAAGAGTTTTATTCTTTCGGATTCTGAGGCAGTTCCTGTTGAAATTTATATATCCCCAAAGGAAAAAAAAATACAGCTTTGATCAATTCTACTCCCCATTTTGAGTTTATCTATCTGATTTTTCTTTGAATAATCTTGCCAGATGATTGTCAATATTGGCTTTATATATTCCTTCTATTTTATGTTTGTTTTCTACCTCATTAACTTCTGATATTTAAAACATTTCTTTCCTCCGACTTTCATTGGATTTATTACATTGCTCTTTTCTTTCTTCTTGAGACAATGTTTGATTTCTTAAAGCTTAGCCTTCCTTCTTTTCTATTGTATGTATTTAAGATTTTAAATTTTTCTCATATTTTAGTTGTAGCTACATGTTATAGGTATTGATACACATTATGAGTTAACAATATTTTCCAATCTGTATTATATTTTTTCTTTGACTTGTGCATTGTTTAGTACATTTCTTAATGTCAAACATATGGGAAATTTCTAGCTGTCTTTGCATTAATTTCTAGTTGAATTTTATTGTGGTTAGAGATTATGCTCTATAGAATTTCAATCCTTTGAAATTTTTTGAGACTTTTTTTACATTTCAACACCATGAACTTATAAAAATATTGCATGCATGCTTAAAAATGATTTATATTCTTCAGTTGTTGGGAGTAGTATTATCTGTAAATCAAGAGTGTTAATAGTAATCAAATCTCTATCTCTGATGTCTTTTTTCTCCTGCTTTTATCAGTTTCTGAGAAAAGAATATTATAATATCTTAATGTGATTGTGAATTTGTCTATTACTTTATAAATTCCTCAGATATGATATTAAGTGCATGTAAGTATGAAATTTGAAATATTCCCGCTGAACCGAAATGTCTGTCATTAAGTGGTGAAACTCATCACCAATTATGATATTTGCTTTAATATATAGTTGTTCAATATTAGTATAATCACCCATATTTCTTTCAACTATTATGTAAATGGTCTTTTTAAAAATTATTTTACTTTATTAGAGTTTTCCAGAACATAGAACCAACAGGTTATACATAAGTCTAGGAGAAGATTTATCATGGGAATTGGCTTACATGATGACAAACGCCAAGAATTCCCACAGTATGTTATCTGTAAGCTAGAGAACCAGGAAAACCAGTAGTGTAATTCAGTTTCAGTCTGAAGGTCTGAAAACCAGGAGAACTGATGGTGTAACTCCCAGTCTCAAATTTCAGGCCTGAGAAACTTCGCGGTAGGTTGGGGAGTTTGAGGGGGAGAAGGGTTGGTTGTGTAAATCTTAGAGTCCAAAGGCAGGAGAACCAAGAGCTCTAATGCCTGGAGGCAGGAGAAGATAGATATTCCAGCTCAAAAAAGAATTCATCCTTGCTCCGCCTTTTTGTTCTATTAGGGCCCTCAAGAGAGGGAGGATCCTATTTTCTCAGTCAACTGATTCAATGCTGAAACACCCTCACAGACATACCCAGAAATAGCATTTTCCCAGCTATGTAGACATCTCCTGGCAGAGTCACGTTGACACATAAAATAAACCAACACACTTATATTTCTGTATCCTTATGTTTTAGTAAAAAGGTATAATTTGGATTTCTTCTCTTATTTTACAATTGTTTTTTAACTGAATATTTACTCATTTAAATTTACTATAATTAATAATATTTGTATATTTATTTTTTTAAACATGGTAGGCATTATGTTTCAAATCTGTATCTGATGATTTACAGCATCTAAATTGTGTGCTGGTTTTTTTATGCTATCTTTTGTTTTCACCTAGATTTTGTTTTATGTTGCCTTGTTTCTTTGGATGTAATTATCTTAGACTGTTTCGTGATCATTGCTCTTGAAAACTTACTTGTGGCATCTCTCATGGCTAAGGATGTATCCTCATACTTCCAGAATGACTTTGTCTTGCTCTGGCCCCAACGATTTTAGGGCTAGAGGTTCCTTGCTGATCCAGGCTATGCATAATCTTGGGTACGAAGTTCCATGAGGTCCATTTGTATCCACGGTTTTAAAAGCCTACTCAATGCACAGTTTTTACCTTTTATACTGCTTTGCTCAAATGAAAGCAAACTTTTTTTTAGCTTTTATTTCAAGAGGTATGGTTGATCCCAATAACCTAGCCTGCCAATACTGAAAGCCATCTGATTCTTCTTGATGTATCAAATATATGTGAACAGTTAAACCAAATGTCTAGCTGATATATTTTGATGAGGGAAAGTGCAAAAATAAAGATTCAGACCTGAAGCAGAGACTCAAGAGCCATGATAGAATTGGCCGGGTAGGAATGGAATAGTCCAGACCATTTTATAAAAGTAATTTAAGAAAATAGCCAAGTCCATGTGCATCAATACTTCCATTCCCACAGCTCACAGCCAGCTCTAATATATTACCTAATCTGCAATATTTGTGCTCTGAAGTTTAGCAATACCTAGTGGGAACAGAAATATCTCCCCAGGCAGCAAAAATGAGCACTTCCGAAGACTTGAGAAAAGTATGTCTCCCTCTGTACATTTCATAATGTGAGTTGATTGGGACTTTGGATGTTGGCAGTAAGCAAACACAGCCAGATTGTTTGTGATAGAGAGGGAGGAATTCTCGGAGTGACAGGGTGTAGGGAAAAGCAAAACATGGAAACCAGATTTTAGAAAAAAGTGCTTTTGTTTAGAAATCCTCAGAAAGACAAGGGAATTGAAGAGTTGGGAATCAAATTCAAGACAAATAGCCAGCATGTCGTCATTAGTTTTCATCCATTCGAGTTCTCTAAATTCTAAAATAATACTTCAGAGCACTGAGATTCTTTCTTTTTCTTTTATTTTCCCCCTTCGTCATTTAAAGGTTGGGCTAGGGAATGGGGGGAAAGAGAGGTTATTTAACTTCACAAGTCACTTAATATGGTCTTTTTGTTAACAAAAATCAGAGTTTCATCACAATTAAAAGTCATACGTATGTATTTCATGATTTCTCAACCTCAGCATTATTGGCATTTTTGACTGGGTGATTCTTTATTGGGGGCTGTCTTGTGGGTCATAGAATATTTAGCACTGTCTTTTGCCCACGAGATGTCAGAAGCGCCCTCCTTTCCCTTCTGGTGGTGACTACCAAAAATGTTCCCAGAATTTGCCAATGTGCCCTGGGGATTGGTGGGTTGGTGGTGAGCAAAATAGCCACGAGTTGAGAGCCAATTTATTTAAATATCAAATAACTGAGTTTTTGTAGGAGCATGAAGGTTGGTTTTGGTCCTACATATGTAAAAAGAACTCTTGCTTTAATATGCAATTAGCCATTTTTTTTATTTGCAGCCTGAGCAATGAAAATCAGAGGACTCCCGTTTGTGGTGAGGGACTGATTGAAGGAGCATGTAACCCGATGTTTCCTTTATTTTGGGAAGGGCTATTGGATTAATTGGGAGGAACTTCAGTTGTCCTTCCTGTAAAATGTGATTTTCCCTCTAACTCCAGGCCATATGCTTTGTTTTTTGATTTAACAGGCATTGACCTATGGATTAATAAGTGCAGATCACAGCGCCAGGAGCTGACCAGGCCCAATAGAGCTGAACATTCGTTCAGGTGGGTAAAATTTCCACTATTTTCTGCTACTTCATTGGCTCAGTTCTAGATAACCGGATAAAAAAATGAACTGGGAGTTATTCTACCCAGGTTTGAATCCTGGCCTTGCTACTACTTACTGGTGTTGTGATTGTTGCCAAGTTACATAATGTCTATGAACTTCAGTTTCTTCTTTGTAAAGTGGGAATAATAATATTATTAGTTATATGCCTCACAAGAGTGTGATAGGATTAAATTAGACAATTCGTACAGCGCTTAGACCTAGTTACTGCTGTATAAATGATAGCTATAGTATTTAGTATATCTGCTTTTTAATCTCTCATGTGTCAGTTGAAATTACTTGTTTTCTGTGCACTTGTGGGAACTTATTAAAATAGAAATACAATACATTTAATTGTTTAAATAGTAAATATAAATTTTATATAAATTTTTTATACTTCAAAATAATTTATATAATATAGATTATGTTTTAAATATAACTTATATACTTTATTAATAAATAGTAAAATATAGAGCTATTTAAAATTATTTCTAATGTTTTTTGCAAGATTAAAATTATATCATAAAGTGAAATACTTAGGAATATTTGTAAGAGTGAAGTCGATGTTAGCATTCTATGAAAAAGCTTTAAGATTTTTGTTTCAATTGGTCAATTTTAAAAAAATTAATATAGCAAACTTAGCAAAAAGCCCAGGAAAAATTTTATAAATACTTTATTTTTAAGAGTAAGTTTTCTGAGATCTTTTTCTCATATGCTATTTGGATACGTATCTTGGATCTTAAAATCAGGTAGAGAAAAGGTAAATGTTTATGTGAATAATCCTCACATTTTTAAAATTCTCTCCAATCTGAACAGTGTGCCACTGAATAGGGCAAAAGACGCGATAAGCACATACCCGTGAGGCCTAATGCTAATTCTGCATTTTTAATCTCCTCCAGAGGAAGGCATTTTTTTCTGTTTAAGACTTAAAAAAGACTTACAAACATTTCCCCTTTCGCTTGTAGTTTTAACATATTGGAATAAACGCTCACAGCTCCCAACTTCTCATACAAAACATTTGAAGAGAAAGAAAAATGTAAATGCATCTCTAATGAAGCCGAGAGTTGAACAATACTTGAATATTTCAAGAAACATTATGAAATGTAGTAAGCATCAAAGATAGCTGTGGGATAATGATGAGAGAAGATGAAAATGAATGTAGGACTTAGACAAAGCAGGAAGTATATGGTTCTCTGAAGTAAGAAGCACATTCCATAAGGACAAATTCTACCAGGAGGAGGAGGGACTTGATAAGATCCTGCCAGTATCCTCTGCTGGCATAGAGTTGTAAGATGCCAGCTGAGTTTGAACAAGAATCACAAAGACATACTGTTGTTTTTTTTTTTTTAAGTGTACAATTCAATGATTCGAAGTGAATTTACCGAGGTGTACAGGAAATCAGTTCACTACAAATTGTGACTGTAAACATTGTACTGTAAATGCTTTGTAGTTTTCCCCCAATAAAAAAAAAAAAGAAAAAAAATGAGTCTGTAAGCACCACGTCTTCTCCCAAGTTCAAGAGCATCCTGTTGCTGTAGAGATACAGGCTCTGGGGGTGGAGATAAGACTGGACTTGCAAATGAGGAACTGTAATAGAATGCTGGAGGTATTAAAAAAAGTGTGGGAACTTTGTTTACAAAAT
>CAUYMX010112914.1:0-15541 GCA_963573855.1 Lepilemur septentrionalis | reverse complement strand
ACCAGATTTTAACAATCCACTCATGCATTGACGGGCACTTGGGTTGTTTCCATGACCTAGCAATAGTGAATTGTGCTGCCATAAACATTCGGGTGCAGATGTCATTATCATAGAATGTCTTGTGCTCTTTTGGGTAGATGCCTAATAATGCTATTGCTGGATCGAATGGTAATTCTAATTTTAGGTCTTTGAGGAATCTCCAAATTCTTTTCCACAAAGGTTGCACCAATTTGCAGTCCCACCGCATGGAATGACAAATACTACATGTCCTTACTCATATGTGGGAGCTATAAAAGTTGACCTTATGGAGGTAGAGAGTAGAATGATGGTTACCAGAAGCTGGGAAGGGTCGGGAGGGAAGGGAGTGAAGAGAGATTGGTTAATGGGTTTGAACATACAGTTGGGTAGGAGGAATAAGTTCTAGTATTTGCTAGTGCAGTAGGGAGACTATAGTTAATAATTTGTTGTATATTTCAAAATGGCTAGAAGATTTGAAATGTTCTCAGCACAAAGAAATGATAAATGTCTGAGGTGATGGATATCCTAAATACCCTGATTTAATCACTACACATTGTATGCCCGTATCAAAATATCACATGTACCCCATAGGTGCAATTATGCATCAATAAAAATGAAATTAAGGATGATATATTTAAAAAAAAAAACCAAAGAAAAAGAAAAAGAGGCCTGGCGCGGTGGCTCACGCCTATAACCCTAGCACTCTGGGAGGCCGAGGTGGGCGGATTCTTTGAGTTCAGGAGTTCAAGACTAGCCTGAGCAAGAGTGAGAACCCATCTCTAACCAAAAGAATAGAAAGAAATTAGCTGGAAAACTAAAAATATATAGGAAAAAAAATTAGCCAGGCATGGTGGCGTGTGCCTGCTGTAGTCCCAGCTACTCGGGAGGCTGAGGCAGGAAGATCGCTTGAGCCCAGGAGTTTGAGGTTGCTGTGAGCTAGGCTGACGCCACAGCACTCTAGCCCGGGCAACACAGTGAGACTCTGTCTCAAAAAAAGAAAAAGAATTGTTTGTTTCTAGCCCCTGATTGAAAAATTCCAAGAAAGGTCTAAAATTGGGTCACATGAAACCAGTGAGAGAGGGAACAGTGATTGGCCCAATTTGGGTCAAGTGTTCAAAGAAATGAGGTCTGTTATAGAAAGAGTTTAAGGGTGCTGGGCCTTACTAGGAGCACAAAGGAAATCCAATTTTCTAACTCATTTATTTATATCTTCTTTCCCCCAAGGCCCAGTCTATCCACATAACTTTTTGTTAAAAGTTGAAACTCCTATTGATGTCATATAGAGAAAGTATCAGTAGCAAACAGTTTTTATATTATGACACGTTAGGAGCAGTGACTTTTTAAAACATGATTTGTTTATATTAAATGAACAATTAGTAAAAGATTAACATGCTTTTTATATAAAGGAATACTGGTAGGTTTTACTAAGATTGATCACAAAAGTTTTTGTTCTTAAATTTTTTGTTGAGTAAAATAGAAATTTTTATTGCCTAAAGATCTTGGTATGAAGGGGAGAATAAACTGTTTAACCTCTGTTTAACCTTTTCCAGCGTGTTTATTTAAACATTCTGTCAATGTTGATATGATTTACCCAAGAATGTAACCCAGGTTATGTATAGTTAGATATAATTTATTTACAAATCTGTAGAACTTTGGTTGCCTCCATGACAAACTTTAAGAAAATAAATGGAATGTGCAACAGCTTTAATCAAATAGTGTCAACACATAAAAGTAAAAACAAAATTGAGACAATTCCAACCCTTAACAACTTTGTTTTCTCAACTCAAGGATTTGACCAATAGTCAAATAAGGAGATATTAGAACAGATACTGATAACGCAAGCCCACTATCCCTTATATCAAAATCCCTCCCATTTCTCCAACTTTAATATCAATAATCCCATCAAAATCAAAATAAAACCCACCAAAACCTTATTTTCTTTTGCAAAAACTAAAATCTTGCGACAGTATTGGCAGAATGAAAATTCTAGGACTATTTACCTTTCTCAGCACATGGGCTGCGAAAGCTCAAATACACTGACTTTTTCAAAGTACCAGGGCTTGGCCGGGTGCGGTGGCTCAGGCCTGCAATCCTGGCACTCTGGGAGGCCGAGGTGGGAGGCTCGCTCAAGGTCAGGAGTTTGAAACCAGCCTGAGCAAAAGCGAGACCCGGTCTCTACTGCAAATAGAAAGAAATTAATTGGACAACTAAAAATATATAGAAAAAATTAGCTGGGCATGGTGGCGCGTGCCTGTAGTCCCAGCTACTCAGGAGGCTGAGGAAGGAGGATCGCTTGAGCCCAGGAGTTTGAGGTTGCTGTGAGCTAGGCTGATGCCACGGCACTCTAGCCTGGGCAACAGAGTGAGACTCTGTCTAAAAAAAAAAAAAAAAAAAGTACTAAGGCTAAATCGCACAGGCACTGGAACTTGGGGGGAATATTTTTAAATGTAACCCAAGGAGGAAATGAACTATGTCCAATGTTTCCCCATCAGACCTCTCAGACATTCAGTGTAGGGTTATTTCAGAGATGTCAGGTCAATTCTGGCTTACTCCTAAACCAAAGGCCTTTGGAGCCGCCCAACTAAATGCCAGGGTCCTCCACAGCACTGTGACTTCACTGTTTCTTGGACCCTTCCAATGCATGTTCTCCTCTGCTTTGCAGACAGCCTTTCTGCCCAGGGAAACCCTGTGTACCAGTCCCAAAAGCCTGGGTGAAGTTTCCCCACAACCAAGCTAGCCCACTTCTCTGCACCCCCTGGGAGAGAAGACAGTTGAGTTGGACAGTTGAAACATAACAGGAAAGCAGTTCCTCTCAGTTCCTGTACCAGGAAACAGCCCCTAGTGCCAAGACTAACTCCACTGCCAAGACCCCAATCATATGGAGTTTGACATTCTCTGCTTAACTCCACTGCTACTGAAGAAATAACGCTTTGCAAAAAAACATCATGTCTAACAGGCATCCTGTTCTGCACAGAGCGTTGAGCAAACACAGAAACCTTTGTCCCTGCTTATAGCATGTGCTGGACAAAGACTTCCAGTCATAATTCTCCTCTCATTTTGGACATGCAAATCAATCCTAAAAAAAAACCTAAAAAAACAGAAAAATAAATGCAAGACATTAGAACATTGAAACCACAGATCCAGACCAAAGAGCAATCTATTCAGCCCGATATTTTGTTTCTGAGAGTGGAAACTAGTGAATGTTTGAAGGAATTGTGTGGTTACCTTTCCTGATGAGGTAGTGATGGACCTCAAACATCTCTAATTGACTTTAATTACAGCCTATAGGTCCGCGTAAGACTGACTCTGCCATGTAACATTCTACCTTGAACTTAGCCAAAAAGTCTGTCCTGCATGAAGAGTCATCACCCAGTTTTCGAGGGGTTAACCCCAAAATTCCTGCTTTCCTTACTTCCTCCTCCTCCATTCCTCTTGGATATACTTCAGCACATTTTTTTTCGGCCTAGCCTCTCCATTTTAATGCACTGATAACAGCTTCTTCTGGATTCTAACCCAAATTCCATTTTCTCGATTTGTAAACTCCTATGCCCATCCCTCTGACAGTTCTTTGTCACAGACAGGATGTTGGGAGCCACCTCCCAGATTTGCATCCCACTGCCACTTCATCTGGGCAGGTCACACCAGGTGTGGCCTCACCTGCCAGACATGCTCTTTGATGGGTAAAGCTAGGCTAACTGTTCCCCCTTTATAATGTACCCCTTTCCTTATCTGCAGCAAAACCACTTAAAGCATCTAAGCCAGTAGTTTTCAACTTTGGCAGCACGTCGGAATCCAGTGGGAAATTTTAAAGACCTGCTTAATGCCTGTATGTCCCACTCAGAGTGTGGCTTAATGAGGATAGGGTGGAACAGGGATTCTACTAAAATTCCAAAGTTGAGAATTCCTAGGTTTGAAACATACACTTCAGTTCAAGTCAACTTAGCCCTTCTCCACATCTGTCTTTGCTGACTAAGAAGTTAAAAATCTTGGCCAGGCGTGGTGGTTCACGCCTGTAATGAGGCGAAGGCGGGAGGATCACTTGAGGCCAGGAGTTTGAGACCAGCGTGAGCAAGACTGAGACCCATCTCTACAAAAAAATAGAAGAATTAGCTGGGTGTGGTGGCGCATGCCTGCAGTCCCAGCCACTCGGGAGGCTGAGGCAGGAGGATTGCTTCAGCCCAGGAGTCTGAGGCTGCTGTGAGTTAGGCTGATGCCACAGCACTCTAGGCCAAGCAAAAGAGCAAGACTCTGTATCAAAAAAAAAAAAAAGAAAAAGAAAAGGAAAGGAAAGAAAAAAAAAGTAGGCACCTAATACATATTTAGGACAACCTGTATATAAGGTCTGCTTCCAATCTTTAAAATATCTGTGATATATATTAATATATGATGTGCATATAGTTGGAAAATATTTTCAGGGGGGTATCCAATATTTTTTCGATTAATTCATTTTTCTAACAGCTTTAGTGGGATATAAATCACATGCCATACAATCCACCAATTTACAATCTACAACTCAATGGTTTTAGAGTATTCACGGAGTTGGGGACCATCACCCTAAAAGGAAGCCCCACACTCATTAGCAGTCACTCCCGCTCCTTCCCAGTGCCCCCAGCCTCAGCAACCGTACTCTACCTTATGTCTCCGTGGATTTGCCTGTTCCAGATATTCGCATGTGTGGAATCGTGCACTGCGAGGTCTTACGTGTCAGCTTCTGTCACTCCCCATAAAAGCTTTCAATGTTCATCCAATGTCGTATCCCTGCCAGCACTTCATTTTTGTTGCCAAATAATATTTCACTGCATGAATATCGAAGCACTGTATTTATCCATCAGTCGATGCTGTTAATATTTCTCACTTTGGGCCATTATGAGTAAGGCTACCGTGAGCATTGGTTTTTGTGTGGGTATACGCTTCCATTCCTCTTCGATACATGTGCGGGAGCGAAACTGCTGGGTCATACGGCAACTCTATGCTTAACCTTGCGAGAAACTGCCGGACAGGTTTCCAAGTTGGCTGCAACATTTCACGTTGCCACGACTCCACCATCCTCCTCCTTCCCTCCGTTCAAGCATCTAGGTCTTTCTTTTTTCATCACCTCAGCAGAAGGATGTGACCGGCAGAAAGAAGAAACAAAGGAGTGTTCCTGACTTTCATTTCCAAAAGTCTACGCCCCAGGGGACCAGAGAAAACTCACAGAGTAAACAAAAGGGATTAAAGAGGCCTTCACTCATTGCACTCCACCCTGATCCTCAATAAAAAGAAAAGTTTCCTCCAGGGCTGGGAAGAGAACCAGAGGCCAAGAGAAGAGATAAGATAGCTGTGAGTGGGTCCCAGGAGACGGCTGTTGGATGGGCCCCCGGCTTTCCTTACCAAGTAGAAGCACAAAGCTCAAAGATCAGGGAGGGAGTGGCTGGTAGGGAATCTAAGCTCCTGGGTCTTCAGAGCGTCTTGCAGACACTTCCTCACCCGACATGGCAGGAAGAGCAGACGGTCAGCCGTGCTCAGAGCCGACACACAGAAGGCCCAGGGGGGCGGGAATGAAGGACATCTCAGCGACAACATACAGAGAGAGATGAAGGACCCGAAGCCACACCCTAACACCTTGGAGCTACATAAGCTTCCCGGAATTTAGACTGAATCTCAGAGGGAAGAAGTGACGAAAAAAAGCCAAACTGAGTAAGATGAATTTTCTGCCAGTCTAGCAAAATACAGCTTCAAAGTTAAAAGTAAGTTTTCTTTTGGCAAACAGAAGAAAGTCGCATTTTCTAAGTATGCGCTGAGATGAGTACCCACCACATAAGGTGAGAAAAAAGACTAAAGAAATCAAATGTGCAATAAATGTATGAAAAGACACTTCCGCTGCTGAGAATACCATGCACAGTAAACATGTGGAACAAAATAAATTCTTCCAAACTGCCAGCCGAGTAGTCAGTGGGAACTGCCACTCTGGAAAGCGAGGCAGCAGTTCCTACTTAAATTAAGCAGTCGCAGATTCTAAGAGGCGCAGCTGCCTGTCCAGGTGTCTACCCCAGAGAACTCCTGCAGAGCTGTGCCAGGAGATCTGCAGAACGATCGCTCGCATTCGCAACGTCACATGACGGGAAAAATAAATTAAAAACAAGCTGAATCAGCTGAGGAATGAATGGACTGTTTTGCATTCATTCGAAGGGTACTACGCAATCTTGCTCCCCAAAATGTGACTCGGGGCCAGTAGCATTGGCTTCACCTGCAAACTCCAAACCTATCAAATCAGGGTCTATATTTTAACAAGATCCTCCGGTGATTTGTGTGCCGATTAATGTCGGAGAAGTGCTCTTCTATGCAGTTAAAGAATGGAGTAGGGCGACCTGTGTCAACTCGGATAGCTCTTAAAAACATAACATGTAGAGAAAAAGATACAAGTTGCCAAACGTCCGTACAATATTACACCCGTTATACAGAATTTGAAAATATGTACAAAAACGCTGTATACTTTTACGAATATACTCGTATGTGCTAGACAGGACATGCAGGGAATTTTATAAACACCGAATCCTGGAGACTGGTTACTTCTGGAGGGATTGGGGAGGACCGGGAAGCTGGAGGGGGACTTGGACTGCAATCATAATTATCATTTTTTAAGCTGCAAAGCAGTACACTTGCACTTCTCTTTTTTAATTCCTGGCATTTTAAAGAATTTTTTATTTTTAGTTATTACAGGGACATACTAGTTGTATATATTTAAAGGGTACATACATGTGATGTTTTGCTACAGACATACAATATGAATTAATCAAATCAGGATAATTGGAGGATCTATCACTTCAAGAATCTATCATTTCCTTGTGTTAGGAACATCCCAATTCCAGTCTTTTAGTTATTTTAAAGTGCACCGTAACTTATTGTTGAGCGTAGTCACTTCACTGTGCTATGCGATACTGTTCATTCTGTCTAACTGGCTACTATATCTTTGTACCCATTAACCATTCCCGCTTCCTCCCCCTCCTGTGACTCTCCCCAGCCTCCGGGAACCGTCATTCAACTCTCTGTCTCCATGAAATCTGTATATTTTTGCATATCTAAAATTTTTACTTGAACAAGAAGCTTTTTAAAATAGTGTTTACATCTGGGTGTGTGACTGTTACTTTTTTCTGAATTTTTTTTGTATTTTCCAAACTTTTCATAATGGCCATGTATTGCTTAGATAATTCAAAAAGCAATTTTAAAAGTAGTATTGAATTCTAATTTTATTCTTGATGAGCTGGGCATCTTTTCACTTAAAGTACCAAGCTGATTGCCTCCTAGCGACTCACTCCTCACTTTAGCACAGACTGGGGCACGGAAGTCGCTGGTGATGCCCCAAAAGCACCCAGGGTGGTGGCTTTTGCATAAAGGTGGGAAGTGACTCCTAATCAGAGCCCCTGACTTTGCCATCTGGGGCAGTGTGTGGAATCGGGAAACGTCATTTTTCTTCAGGCCTCTCTTTTCTTTCAAATGGGGATGATAACTTGCATGGTTTATCTGTCAGCATTCTCGTAAAGACAGAGAGAAGGAGTATGGAAATGGCTTTGAACTGTGAACTGCTTTGGGAAAGTAAAGCTCTTCCTCAAACGCTCACCTCCATGGTATCAGTCACCAGTCCTGGGCTGCCTGAAGATTAAAGCATCGATTCCCTTTAAGAACGGTTCTTCCCTTTGTTCCATGTCTGGTTGGGAGGGTGGTCTAGGCTGCGCACCAGCTTTTCCCAATGGTCCCCCTTTTCAGGACACATAATAGGGTTGCACCTTCCTGCTTTTTTGAAATGAGGTATGGCCACATGACGTGCTCTGTCCAGTGAATTTTGAGCATAGTGACATGTGTCACTTCTGGGAAGAAACTTGAAGAGCCATTTTGGGAATCTCTGTATCCATTTGCAACTGCAGGTTTATTGCAGAAACACGTGCACCGATGGAGCCTCCAAGAACCGGGGTCTCTGAGTGAGTCAGGTGAGCAGAGCCCACCTGCATCAGACTTGTAGCATGAATGAAAAATAAACGTTTGTTACAGTGAGCACCTGAGATCTGGGGACTGTTTGTTACACAGCAAACCTAAGTCTAGCCTGACAGCTACAACTGGCAAAAATCAGTGTAGCAAAGAAGACGATGGGTAGTAACAATGCAAGTCTTCATCAGAAATAAGTAACAGGGCCACAACAAGATATAGCATCTCCATCCCCCTTCCCTTACTCCCTCCATAACTCAGCAGGGACTTACTTTGTCTTCCTCATTTGAGATTCAGAGGGAGGAAATTTTCCGGGCTTGTTTGATCCTTGCAAAGAAGCACTTCCATCTCTTTCAGAGACAGCTTCACAGCCAGTGACAAATGGCCAAGTCAAGGATTGGCATGACAGCCATTAAAGATATTTGCCAACTATTTCTGGTTTTTCCTCCTTTCCAGAGATAGGATTGCACTTCCCACCACCCTTGTGGTTAGGTGAGGCTAGTCAAGGGCAATGAGTTAAATGCAATTAATTAATGACCAATGAATTGCCACTGTGAGACCCTCCAGACTTCTTTATCCTCCGGTCTTTCCATCCATGGTGCTAGAGATAGTGGCTGCTCAATCAACAGGAGTTCCTGGGTGTCATGAGCCAATCCCTCCGGCCCAAACAAAAGTAGACACATAGTGTTAAATGAAAAAATAAGCCTCTCTTGCTTTAAGCCACTGAATTTGTGGGGCTATTTGTTACAGCAGCATAACCTCGCCCCCTCCGACTGATACAGAAGGGCGTCCCGATACGAAGTTACTCCTTCCTCTGACATGGTCACAACCACCACCCTCAACTGAAGTTGAGCCGAGTCTGGTTCTTGTATCCCAGCTGTGGCTTCGTCTCTGGCAGCTCTGAAACTAGGAACTCAGTGCTCCAGAAAGGACGGGGCTTTTCCTCCTGTTTCCAGTTCAAAGATTGAGCTCCCAGAAGTAAATTAACAAGTGAACTTTTAAGGTCTATTACTACTCTTGAGCTTTTCTAATTTTCTTCACAGTATTTACCACTGATATTATTTTGTATCTGTATATTCTCTTATAAATGTGTTTATTCTTCTGAGAAATGAAAAATAAATGCCTAATGCAGGCAGGTGATCTCTAGCAGGTGATTAACTGTTATAACTTTGACCTTCTAGTCTCTACAGACATTTCTTTAGTTGCCTTGTGCACAGTACTTTATTTCAAGTGCTTGGAAGAATACCTGGAGAATCAATTCTCATCATCGACTAAGACTTTTCTCTCGTACGAAAGCCATAGAGGTTTGGTTTTGTTTCTGAGACAACATCTCTGAAATTCTTGATTCATTGCCAAGAATATTTAAACTTTATTTGTTCAGGAAACTGATGCATGAGATTTGAAAATTTATTTGTTCATATTTGTTTTCATCTGATTTAGGAGACGTTCAAATGGCAAAGTATGTTATTCACCAAAGAACATCCATCTGTAGTGGGAGAAATGTTCTGAAGTTGGTGTTCGGCTGTTGACGCTAAAGGTGGGTAAACAGTTTGCAGATTTTTAGACACTTGATTTGAACAGCGTCTGCACGTGAGGCTGTCAGCACCCTCAGTCGTCACAATAAGCTCAGCTACTGAAACCTCTTGAAACGTGGGTGGGTCTTTCTCCTGCCCTTCCTGCTTCCTTCAGCTGGGTGACTCCTGGTCTCTAGCTAAGTGTTCCTGCTTCAACAAACTATCCCCGACTCCCGAACTAGGTTGGGACCCTCATGCACTCTCTTAAAGAACTCCATACACCTCCTTCCTCGCTGTCACAATGATCACTACCCAAGAATTTCTGTAATGACTTGTTCATTAGCATTCTCCTTCAGTAAATCATAGCCCTGCAGCAGCAGTGATCTTATTTGTATCGCAAGCCACTCTTCCGGCACCAAGTTTATCATTCAACAAATACTTATCAAGGGTCTCTTGTGTGCCAGGCACTAAGCTAGGGGCTTGAGGACACACAGTGAACAAAACAGAGATTCCTGCCCTGGTGAAACTCACATTCAAGAGCAGGAACTCAAACAATGAGCAACAACATGCTAACAAACCATAGAGCATGTTAACAGGTAAACGGTGCCGTGGAGCAAAGAACAGGTAGAACGGAGCAAGGAAGGGTTAACGGGGGAGTCAGGTCAAACCCTATCGCGAAGGTGAGATTTTCGCAGAGACGGAGGAGATGAGGAAGCCAGCCCAGCAGATGGCTGTAAGAATGTTCCAGGCTTCCTTAAGGCAGAAGGGTGCCTGGTTCATTCTAAGAAGAGCGTAGCGCCAGTGTGGCCGCGTGGAGTCAGCGAGAGAGGCGTAGACCCGATTATAGATGCTCAATAAATGTTCATCAACTAAATGAATGAAAAAGTAAACAAATTCTTCTTTTAATATTTTGCTTTAAAGAATTTTCACGTGCCTTGCATATTTTCCCATAGGTGAGACATCAGTCTCTAGAGTCATCCACTCCTCAAACTGTGGTCGTTTGAGGCAACTCTACAAAGCGCTGTGTCCTTTTATTGTCACAGAGAAAGCACCCCTGGCTGTGTCGAGAGGTGGCCGCACAGCGTCCTCTTGACCACGGGTCGCCAGACCGCTCAGGCTGGGCATGCTCTCTCGTCTGCAGCTGAGGAGACAAAGCGGGTTCTGGGCTCCGGCCTCCAGCCGCGGCGCTGGCAGGACACGCCACCTCCCAGGCTGGCGCTGGGAGCCAGAGTTCAGGGAGAGGAACAAGAAGGCGCCACAGGGCCGAGCCACGCTCTCTCGCCCCACACACTGAGCAGAGGGAGAGGCAAGGAAAATGGGCTCTTTGTGGACAGATGGCTCCTTCTCCCCCAGCTGAAACTCACTCTCGGGAAGGGCCTGCAATCCGCTCACGGTCTCTCGGCGGCTTCCAAACACCACGGTGGCACCACTGCCGGGTGCGTGGCCGACTCTCCCAGCATCTCCTGACAAGTGTCCTCAAAACGCAGAGCCTGGGCCCCGTCTCAACCAGTGGGGCCAGGCGCAATGAGGAATTAGCGCTTTTAGCAGCTCCCCAAGAAATTCTAACGCGCACCCAAGTTTGGGAGCCTCCACTCCACCCTCCTGGGGACGTGCCGGCATGTCATCAGAAAACAGCGTCTTCCACCCAGGGCACGGTTTCTGCGGGGGGTGTTCCAGGCGTCAGTGATCAAGTTATGTCCACACCCCAGGCAGCCTGCTGGCATTCCTGAAAGAACAGGTCAGAAAGCCACCTCCACCGCGTGTGGGGCAGCAATGGGACAAGATGTCCCTCTCCCCAGGTTTCTCCCCACCCCACCAGTGAGTTCCTCCCATGGAATCGCCAGTTTGAGAGCAGCGGGAGATTTTTGTATGTATTACTGAATTATAGCAGGAGAGACAGGAAGTTCGAGAATGTTAGAATTTCTACGAATAGTCTGGTAAGGGGTAGTGAGGAAGACGGATATGAAGCCAGTCCCCAGGACGGCTCCAGTAACCCTCACCTGCTGGGTAAGTGGGTCGTCACTCCACCTGTACTGAGGTTGACCTATGTGGTCAGTGGCATACAGCAGAAAGGATGGTGTGTCCCTTCTGCAATTACATTACAAAAAACACCGTGGCTTTCTTTCATTCTGGGCAATCTCTCCCCTTGGCTCACTGGCGCTGGGGCTGCACGCAGTGAGGACACTCAAGCAGCCTGTGGAGAGGGCCGCGTAATGAGGAACAGGAGAACCTCAACAGCCAGCAAGGAACTGAGAACTGCTGACGATGCAGCTGAGCTTGGCCACGGACCGCCAGCCCTGTCCAGCTCTCAGACGACTGCAGCCCCAGCCGATGGTTTGACAAGACCTCACGAGACACCCTGAGCCAGACCCACCGAGCTAATCCACACCAGGATTCGTCACCCACAGAGACCGGACTAGATAATAAATGTCTGTTGTTTCAAGCTGCTAAATCTGGGAATAGTTGTTATACAGCAGCAGATAATAGAATGGTGAGTTCAACAGCTCATCACAATTATTCACGCAATCCCAATCTAGACTTTTCTCTCCAGTTAAGCCACATGGCATTTTTTGAAGTATAGCACATATATAGAAAAGAGTACAAATCATGAGTGAGTACATCTCTTCATACAGCACCCAGATTGGAAATAAAATATTACCAGGGCCCCAGAAGCACCCTCATGCCTTTTTCTGGTTACTAAGCACCCTCCTTAACAATAACCAGTCTGGGGGCCAGGCGCGGTGGCTCACGTCTGTAATCCTAACAATCTGGGAGGCTGAGGTGGGAGGATCGCTCAAGGTCAGGAGTTCGAAACCAGCCTGAGCAAGAGTGAGACCCTGTCTCTACTAAAAATAGAAAGAAATTCATTGGCCAACTAAAAATATATTGAAAAAATTATCCGGGCATGGTGGCAAATGCCTGTAGTCCCAGCTACTTGGGAGGCTGAGGCAGGAGGATCGCTTGAGCCCAGGAGTTTGAGGTTGCTGTGCACTAGGCTGACGCCACGGCACTTGCCTAGACAACCGAGTGAGACTCTGTCTAAAAAAAACTTCTAAAAATTTTTAAAAAAATAAAAATAAAATAAAAATAACCAGTCTGGCCATGGAATAGTCCTGCCTGTCTTTGAACTTTATATCAGTGGAGTCAGACAGCACACACTCTTTTGTGTCTGGCTTCTGGACCTCACCATGTCTGTGAGATCCACCCATATGGCTTTGAAAGTATCTGCTGAATTGTCTTGTGTAGTTATATATTCGAGATACCAGCCCTTTGTCAAATATATGAAATGCCAGCGTTTCCCGTGTTATGTTTTTCTCGTTCTCTTAATGTGATCTTTTAACGAAGAAGTTCCCAGTTGTAACATTGTCCAATGTATCACTTATTTTCTCTGTGGTTCGTGCTTTCTGTGTCCTGCTTAAGAAATAATTGCCTTCACCGAGGTCATGAAGATAGTCTCTTCTTTTGGAAGCTTTGTTTTCATACAACACATGTGGAATTGATTTTGTGTATTGTATATCACAAAAGTTGTAATTCGTTTTTCCTATGTGGGTAGCCAATTGATTCCGTGTTATTTATGAAGGTCATTCTTTAGCTTGGACTTCATTGTTCCTTGTCATAAACCCAGCGACTTTGTGGTCTGTTCCCGGACCGTCTATTCTGTTCCAGTCTCTGTCTGTCCGTGTCACCGTCTCGATTATGGCAGCATTACGTTAATAGTAAGTCTTGGTATCGGCTATATTCAAGATTGCATCTGGCTATCTTGGCCCTTTGCATTTCCATTTAAATAAATTGAAATCATTAATTTCTACCCGTGTACAAAACCTACTGGGATTTTGGGGACATTACATCAAATCTATAGATCATTGGGAAAATTGACATTTTTAAAATACCATGTCCATCAGTCCATAAATGTGATGTATTTCTCCATTTATTTAGGTCTTGACTAATTTGTTGCAGTAACATATTATAGTTTCAGTAATATTTATGCTAGTATAAAGTCCTTTTTGTACTTTTTATTTTGAAATAATTTTAGATTTACAAAAGAGTTACAAAGATAGCACAGAGATGCCACATGCCCATTACTCAGCTCTGCCTACTGTGAGCATCCTTTATAACCACAGCACATTTATCAAAACTAAAAAAAATCGGCCAGGCGCGGTGGCTCACGCCTATAATCCTAGCACTCTGGGAGGCCGAGGCGGGAGGATCGCTCAAGGTCAGGAGTTCGGAACCAGCCTGAGTAAGTGCGAGATCCCGTCTCTACTAATAATAGAAAGAAATTAATTGGCCAACTAAATATATATAGAAAAAATTAGCCGGGAATGGTGGCGCATGCCTATAGTCCCAGCTACTCAGAAAGCTGAGGCAGGAGGATCGCTTGAGCCCAGGAGTGTGAGGTTGCTGTGAGCCAGGCTGACGCCACGGCACTCTAGCCCGGGCAACAGAGTGAGACTCTGTCTCAAAAAAAAAAGAAAAAAAAAAAACCTAAGAAAAATCAACATTGGCAAATGTTACTTTAAACTATAGACTTTATTCAGATGTCCCCAGTTGTTCTCCTAATGTACTTTCTCCAGGATCCAATGCGGTTACCACAGAGCTTTTGGGCAGCTGGAGTTTTTAAGAATGCGGATTCCCATCTGTGGTCAGCGTCCCGGTCTTGTCTCCTGTGTGTCCCCACCCCCATCAGAGGCTGGAGCTTCTGCTCGGCTTCTGCAAGGAAAGTCTGGGCAATCTGTCCAGTGGAGGCGCGTGGGGGCGGGTAAGTCACAGCTGGTGATACCCCATGGTGGGGGAAGGTTTCTGCATCGGACACTTCTCCAGAACACGGCAACCTCGCTTTCCCACTGCATTTGTGTCTTTAGTCAAATGTCCTTCCTCAGAGAGGTCTTCCTTGACCCCTCCATCTAAAATAGCAGCCGTCACTCTCCCACCCCCTTACCTTGCTTTTTCTTCATAAAACTTGTTACCACCTGACGTGGCATGTTACCTGTCTGCAGGTTTATGATCTATCTCTCCACTGGGATGGCTCCCATGGGTAGCTAGATCCCCGAACAGAAATAAAAAGGGAAGCAGAGAAAGAAAGATGTCCAAAGACCCCAGAGAAACAAGACAGCAAGTGGAGCACCTGCATGGAAGCTCTTTGGAACTGCCACTGATGTGACGAGGTGAAGAGGACACTGGCCTCGGTGGGACACTCTCTCTGAACCGGAAATGCTCCACCTGCAGATCACGGGCTGTGGTCAGTCTTGGGTGACTTTGTGACAGGATTGGGTAACAGCGCATGTGTTTTACTGCCCTACCTGTCCACCTGCCTTCATTGCAGACAACAATGTCTCCTTTTTATCATAGTCTTTCCAATTAAGAACCTGCAGCTCTGCTTAAATGTCCGTATAAATCTTTCATATCCATCGCGTGGGTTTGACAAACTGGGAGTGGCTATCTGAGTATAATAAACCAAGTGCTTCATTTAAAAGAAAAGTTCACGTATTAATATATTTTAGTTGGATCCCTTTGTTTACAAGTAGCAGGCCCCAACTCAAATCGGCTTAAGCAAAAAAAGAAAACTTCAAAAAAGACATTTATTGGCTCACATAACTACAGAGTCCAGGAAAAACAGGCACAGCTGCGTATAGCAGCTCATCTGATGACATAGGGTCCAGTTTGTCTATCCTTAGCTCTGCTCCCTCTGCTGACGTCCTTCTGCTTGGTGTCTCCCGTCACCAACAGACAACAGCTGCCAGCAGCCTCCGGGGTTACAGACTTCCTGACTCCCACCAAAAGGAAAAAAAGAAGAAACCTCCTTCTCTGCGAACTCAAGCGAAGTCTTGAATTGAGTCTGATTGCCTCTCGTTGGCCTGACTTGAGGTTTATCTCTGTGATATGCCCGTCACTGGCTCTGGGTAATGCCATGTTTCCATGAGTTTATATGTAGGTCACGTGCTCTCCTCTGAAAGAGAAAGGGACCCCTCCCTGGAAGACATGGGCTAAGGGTAGGGCAGAGGGTTGGTCCCTACGGGAGGATCAGGCCATGTGCCCGAGAGGGAATGGAT
>CAUYMX010112911.1:0-36967 GCA_963573855.1 Lepilemur septentrionalis | reverse complement strand
GAAAAAAATTATATCTTAATACTAACCTTACCTTATAACCTTATAAGAGTACATTCAATTATAAATGTTGGATATAAACTGTAGTAGTGTTAGCAATATAAGTGAATTTGTCACAGTAGAAATCACAGAAATTTTTATATCATGTTACAGTTGTTATATCTTAAAATATTATTTAAAATTCCTTCCTCAAAATTATAGTAGATTATTAGAACTGCCACTAGATCTTGTTATATATTAATTTAAAAAGTATATATTGGAGTATTATAAATTTGTTTTAAAATATTTTGCTAACTTTATTTAAATGGAATTGAATTAGTTTTCTGTTAATCCTATGTAGTTTATTTTGTTCATTAAAAACATTATTCTCAACAAATGGGTCCACAGACTTCTTCAGATTACTGAGGGACCATGGCACAAAGATTCTGAGCCTTTGTCCCAAAAACACAAGTGTCTGCAAGGGAATGTGTGGTTATTTATATAAACTAATATTTTATCTTAGATCCCCCAGATACCCTTTTCTTTGGCATAGTCCATTAAAATTTGCTTCCTAATATATGGTTTACATCTTTGCAAGATATTTGAAAAGGGGACTATTTTGTTGTTTTCTGATACACGAGTTTGACGGTATTTAAAAACAGACACAAAAACAATGAAACCTCCTCTTGAAATCACACTTAAATATTTGGAATAACTGAAGTTTCAGGATTTAAGAAACATTTCTGTTAAGCTGCTTTGCTAACTTACTATTTTTTATATTAGGCTATCAGGATGTTTAAACTCAGCGATGATGAAGTTACATTTTAATTCATGGCTTAGCAGCCATAGGTCCAAGTTACCTTGGATGATTAGTGATAAAAGGCTTTGTTTCATGCTAATTATATGTTAAAGCCCTTAAAGATTGTGTTCTCCCCAAAAACATCTTTTGACACCATCCTGGATGGCTGATGTTGTGTATATAGTTCATTTGACTTTGTCCGGGGACAGGTGCCTGACAGCTCTGTTCCTTGCATCAGCAGGTCAGCAGTGGGGGCTGGGCAGAGAGACTGAGAGCCGTGGGGTCAAGTTTCTTGCCGTGGACACCTTGGAACATTGCTAGTGTTAAAGCTCTGGTGCCAGTTCTTGCTTAGCTGACCTGAACTTGATACTTTAGTTTTATGTTGCCTAAAGCAGGTCTGCTAAATTGCTCTAAAAACTTAAATAAAGTATGAAGCATTCAATCTTCGGTGCAGTGGGTTTCTCACTCCTTTTGATCAAGCACTCCATGGTGCATTAGAAGCTCGCCTGGATCCTAGTGACTCTGAGAGGAGATTGGTTTAGAAGCATGACTACATTGTGTGTGGTTTTTTTTTGATAGGAGAGGCATGGCATTTAATCCATGAAAACACCTGCTAGGTTCTGTTGACCCACATACAGTGTCCCCTTATCTTTTAATGCTTGTATTTGCCACATACCTGATAGGAGTTTGTTTCTGTGCTAGAATACCTCTTGTGATGATGAATGTTTTACTTAAAGAGTTCAACTCACTGTTAATAATGGTTATAATATTTATTAAGTGTTTCCTATGTGCCAGGAATATGAAGGACTTCACATATTTTATTTATTTTTATTAAAAAAATTTTCTTAGAGATGAGGTTTTGCTATGTTGCCCAGGCTGAATTGAACTTCCGGGCTGGAGTGATCCTCCCGCCTCAGCCTCCTCAATTGCTGGGACTACAAGTGCACACCACCACTCTCAGCTGACTTTACATATTTTCCTAATATAATCTGACAAGAATCCTATGAATGATAGCTACTGTCATTAACTTTAGTTCACAGATGAGGAAACCAAGACTTATAGAGGTAAGATGACTTGCCCAAGTTCCTGGGCAGTCCCTGGTGGGGTTGGAAGGCAACCTGACCCTGGAGCCCAGGCTCATGAATCTGCTTTCCTATTAATTCTGCCTATTAGATTAAAGCGATTTCAGAAGTGTTTCAGTTAGGCTGCAGGAGTAGTTCACTAGTAGGATATAATGTATAAGTTTGCCATGTTGATATCTGTGAAGCCAAATAAACACGTCTCCAACTGACTTTGGTATTTTATTATTTGAATGTTCTACATGCAAAGTTTTTAATGTTGAGTTTATTTATGTTTGTAGGGATGCTTCCTTTGGAAACTGCACTTACAATCTCACCATCCTCGACTGTTTGCAGGGAATCAGGAAGGTAATAATTCTCCTTGCTGTAATTGACACAGTAGTTTAAAAATATGAACAAGGAATAATCTCAACATCCTTACTTGTGGTTAGGAGAGAAGAAAGGGAAGCCAGTAAGTAGAAGGTTTTCGCTTCTTGAATGATGACTGATTTGTAAAATACAGATAATAGGACAAACTAGGGGGAGGGAGAGAAGGGCCTTTCTTTCTCATTTAAACTAATTATGTTCTAGGGCAGATTTATCACCTCCATCTGCTGCTGTGCCTGTGACATTGCTTGTCAGCTTCATTGTTGAGCTTCATTATCAAGCTTGATCTTGGTGTGAGAAAGACAGGAAGTTATCTAAGCCACTGTTCTCCTCTTGTTAGTTGGTCCCCACCTTAGACCGACTGAATCAAAAGCTCTGGGGCTGGGGCCCCGGCCCTGCAGTATGTTTGAACAATCCCTCTAGGTGATCTGATGTACTGTAAGGACTGAGAACCAAATTGTAGTTATTTAGTATATGTATGTGTGTATTTATATATATATTTGAGAGCTTTTGGAATATGTTTTAGAAACATTAATTTACAATCTGAGAAGGTCATGCAAGCTATACTGTAAATTCTAGTGAGGGCTCAAATTACGTAATTCCATCTTGAACATATAGCCATGATTTGGTATCCGTCAAGAATATGTGTATTATATAACCCATTGGCAAGGGTCACCATGGACTAGAAATACAGTATTGGTAGCAATTCTAGCTCATTTCTTTTCTTTGATGTAATATAAAACCAATTTTCCTATGTTTTCATTTGAGAAAATCAGTATGATAAATATGCTACTTATTTTATGCATGGTTGTTTCTGACTTTCATATTTTATTTTAAAATGAATTTAAACTGCTCAAACTTTAAAATAGTTTTCAAATATTTTTCCTTTCACTTAAAAGACAATGGAAATACTCTAGCCCACCTTTGCAAATGATATCACCAAAATGTACTTCCAGTAATACCAATTAAGAAATTTTATGAAGATATAACCCAACATATAATCCATAATTATAGCATTTAGAAAATATGCCTGAAGGGAAAAATCATTTCTTTATTATCACTATTATTGCCTTTCCTACCATCTGGTACAGGCCATTTCTTTTTGACACTTTTGAAATTCACAAAGAGTCCACACTGGCATATCCCTACCTGTTATTATGGTAACTAGTAATTTGCTATAGATATGTACATCCTTCCTGTTGTAGAGGAAAGGTGTGACTTTGTTTATAAATAAGGTCTTCTGTAAACTTACTGTTTTATAAAATGTTGGGGGTTTACTCAAATATAGATGAGATTTTAGAGGATCTGATAGATCATTTAAAAGGTCTTTAAGCAACTGAAACATTTCCTGAATGTCCATTCTCTTATATAAGGCACCATGTTCTGGCCTGTTTTTGTGGGAATGAGTTAGTACTCTTCTAAGAATGTTTTATGGAATATGGCCACATTTTTGCCTTTTAGGGAGCCTAGTTTTTCTGATTTTGATGTATTGAAATTATAAGCATAGTTTATATGTTATGTGAACTGCTATACACAAAGATGTACACAAACACACTTAGAAAATAAAAAGAAACACAGATAAGTAGATCCTTCAGAATCTATTTTTCTCATTGTTTTCTCTGGAATGGTGCGTATGGATTAACTAGGTTGTCTTTGTTTTTTAAATGGTGGAATAATTTAAATAATTTGTTCTGCTTACTCTGTAAGGGTTGTTTAAACCAGTGTTGTCAGAATTTACCATGTGTAAGAATCACCTAGTTGCTCTGAACTTTCATTGAGGTAAAAAAAAAAAAAAAAGAAAAAAGAAAAAAAAAATAATAAAAAAAATCACCTAGGAAGGCATGCTGAAATGCTGATCCTGGGTTATATCCCCAGAGAATCTGATTTAATAGTTTTGGGATGGGGCCGAGGAATATATATTTTTTTTAATCTAAGTTACTCTAAGTGTTTCTGATGCAGATGGTCCATGTTCTATGTTTTGAAAAAAACACTGGTCTCTAAAGTGTTTTCAAAGATAGATGTGCTGGAGCTTGGCTTACTAGTTTCTTTTTCTATTTTTAATGACTTGATCATGTAACTTTTAAATGTACTTGTGGTTTTGTATTCTATTGTAATCTGTATAGCTTCACCTTTTATAAAATAAAAGACTCTTTGTCTACTTTAAAATATTAGATCTGAGTAAGGGATAGTTTTTAAAAGTTCTAAGTCATTAGTTACAAAAGGAGTATGAAGTTTTTCTTTGTGTTGTTAAAAATATCAGTTCTTTCTTCTAAATTGTAAGAGCAGTCAGGTATACTTTTACCTTGTCAGAAAGTATCGCCATGAAACAAATTCTCCCAAGGTAGAGTTTTAGGAATAAATAAGTAGCTATCAGGTAAAACCATTTGAGGGTGGGAAGAAAAAAGGAAAAGTAAAAATACCTATTTTTCCCCCCAAATATCTCATTATGATAAGAGGAAAATGAAACCTCCTAAAAATAACTGATTTTTCTTCTCCTATCTAGGACGTTAATCACTATGATATAGTCTGTCATAGGTATAGTTCCCAATGGGTTTTAACTGTAAATTTGCTATATTCCATTTTATGTACATAATTAATTTTACATACAAAATTAATGTAAATTAGAGTTGAACAGGCATCTTTTGTGGGACATATTTTCATGTCATTCTAAGTATTTATTTAGTTTCACTTCTAACACAGTCTTAAGGCAATATTACCAGTGTTATAAGATGATTTCTAGATATGCATTAAAAAATTAAAGGTTTCAAGCTTTCTCTTCTAGGTCAATAAGGATCATTTTGTAAGTAGGAGTTCCAGAAAATATTGTAAATGTTATCAATTTAGTGTGAAAAAGCTAACTCAAATTCTGCTTTTAGGGATTACAACATGGATTTTTTGACTTTGAGACATTTGATGTGGATGAATATGAACATTATGAGGTTTGTACCTTTAAATTTTTTGCAAAACATAATTTCATGCTGATCAATTTCTTTTTTCCCCTCTCATGCTCAGGTATTGCAAAGTCAGTGGCTGCTTAAGGAAAGCATTCTGGAGTTTTCTATAGTTGTCAGCTTTGTCCTTTCAGCTTTGGTTGTTACCTTTGAACCAGGAGTCACCACAATTTTAGTTTGGAAACTATCTATCTGTCTATTCTCTTATCAAAATTTATTGACAGTCACTTTTGTACCTTGAGTTTATAAGAGAAAACAATTTAACAGTATAATTGGGTAATTAAATTATATGTTACGTTTATTTTAAAATTCAGGTTTTATTTACCAAAAAACCTGGATTTGTGCCTTATCATATTGTTGACCTTATAAATTTTATTTTGAGATATGGCTGAATTACTTAGTTCTAAAAGTTGGCTGAAAATTTCCCCCATGGCACCATTAGAAAGTTTTTGAATACCGTCTTCTTGCCTGCTCACTGGTGCAGAGCTTATGCAAAGGGTATCCAAGCTAGGTCGTGCCATAGGATACGTTGAAAAAGAGCACTTTCTGAGTAGTATACGGAGAAGTCTAGAAGTATAGTTAACTTTTCCTAAAAGATGAGAAGCCTGTGGAATGTGAGTAGGCTCAACATTCTCTGAAAGTGAGCTCATCTATTGGGCTTCTCCAGATGAGTAATGCAATTTATTACTGTCCTTAGTAAGACAAGGGCAGCCCTCACATTACGGGCTCTAATCCAGGATACATCTACTTGGATATCATGCTTACATATTAAATTTAACATATCTGAAATGGAATTGATCATCTTTTACCCAAATATGGTCTTCTGCTTTGTTTGTTAATGGCATTGCCATCCTACTGTTCACCCAGGCTCAAGACTAGACACATCACTTTCTTTTCCTCCCTAATCTAGGGAGCATTTGAATTCTTGTTGCTGGTACCACAGTATGTATTGTATCTCCCCTTTCCACTCTGTTCTTGCTTCCTTTCTCCTGGCTCAGGTCTCACATCTTCTCCTGTGGACTATCTATTATAACCGTTCTCTACCTGAGCACTGTCCCCTCTCCTCCCAGGCTGTCCGGCACATACTTGACTGAGTGATCTTGAAACAGAGCTCTCATCTTGTCTGGTTCTTGGCCCCCAAACTGCCTTTTGTTCCCATTAACCCTGCTAAAATGAGAATAAACTCCCTTGTCCTGGCATTCTTAGCTGTGATGATCTCCAGCCTACTCTTCAGCCTCGTTTCCTGTTTCTGCACTGTATGCACTGTGTGTTCCAGCCCCTGCGAGCTGCTTATTTACTGTTTTCTGAGTATCTCTGTGCCCTGGCTGAACTTTCTTTCTCCGGGATCCCTGTCTCCTTTACCTTTCCTCTCCTCCACTTGGTGTGTGTTCAAACTCTACACAGATCAGGTCGAACCTCTGAAGTATTCCCTCCTCTTCGATTTCATGTGTTGCAGTTTGTACTTTCCATTTTTCTTATATCATGGCTGTTTGTGTACAAGCTTTATTCTGCTTATTAGATTACAAATTCCCTATGCATGGGATTATGACCAAATGGAAAAACATATACTGTGTTCTTGGATAGAAAGTCTTAACATCATAAAACTGCTATTTCCCTCCCAAATTAACAAATTTAGTGCAATTTATTATTTACCAAAGAGTGTTCTCTGTTTCATACCATAAAAGCATTTTTGGTGACATTTTTAGTAGTGGCAAAAGAACCCTTTCCCCCAAAAAACTAGAAACAAAGGGAATATGCACTTATAAGGGAGAAGGTTGGTTAACCTGTAGTATATATAAATCATGTCATGTTATATAGTCATTCAAAAAAATAAATTGAACTATAACACTTGTCTTGGAATGATTTCTATAATATATTATTGAAAAGAAAAGATACAGAAGAGTGCTTATAATCCCTTTTTAATAAAACAAAAAATATTCTCCTTCCATACATATAGGTATATGTCTGTATTATATGGCCAGATGTACTTTGAAGCTAACGAAACTTAAATTTCAGAGATTCCCCCCAACCCTCATCCACTTGCCTGGGCACCTTTTAAGGTCATATGCCTAATTTTGTGTTAATAATTTTGCATTTTTAAAGTATGCCCCCAAATTAGATAAGTTTTAGGGCCTTCCAGGACCTGGATCTCTACCCTGTGTATGTGAGCACGGAGGAAAATATATGGTAAAACACTAAAGCCATTTCAGTTAAGGGAGAGATCCGGGATGGGTGATAGAGAGGAAGGGAATAAACATCACACTAAAGAAAAAAAAAAACTAGTTGACATTTTATTTATCCTTCACTTCTCTCTCTCTCTCTTATCCTCTCTTTCTCTCTCTCTCACCTTTAATGGTGCTGCTGAGGGTTAGCTATTGAAAAAGCTATAGAAAAACCTGATGCAGACAAAACAATTTCATTCTTGGAAAACGACCAACCAAACAAGCAAAAATCTGGAAGAATGTGGTCGTACGTTCACCTGAATTGACAATGATAATGACCCAGGTATCAAGAGGGAACAGTCAATTTTGATGAACATTTGAAAAGTTTTCTGTCAACTTCCTTTTTGAGAATGATTTCTCTATTCTATTATAAAGCTTATAGAATAGAAATCTGCAATAAAAGTGTGATTGGCAGTTGGTAGGCATTTCATAAATGTTTGCTTAAGGAATAAATGAATAAATAAAGGAACTCTTTTCTGAAAGTCCGTGAGCCCAGTCATTTGCTGTCATAACTTCTCTTCCTATTTGTCCTGGTCTAGTGAGTCTGGACATTTGGTGGGCTTGTGGAATAGCTGAATTCATACATTTCATTAGCTCCAACAGAGTCGCTATTCCAAGGAAGGCATTGTGGTTTTCAAAGTAAAATTTGATTGTTAACAGCAATTGGTGAGAATGTAAGCCTTGGATGATTAGGGGATGTTCAGGATGCTGCTTTTGAAAGGTACTTTTTTTACTAAATACACTTAATATGTAATATGGCTCAAGAAAAAGCCTAAACCAATAAGGCTGCATCTGTATGTGAGATTAAAGGGGAATCTTATGATAAGAATGCTGCTTATAAATGCTACTAATGATGAGGTCAGCAGAACGTGGGAAATGCTTATATAAAGTCTACAGATACCTCTGCTCATTCTGCAAAAGGTTATATCTATCTTCCTCCTGGAATTCAAGAGTCTAAAGCAGCACTGTTCAATAGAAATATGAGAGTCTCATATATAGATCTTAAATACTCTAGTAGCCACATTTAGAAAAACTAAAAAGGAATGATGAAATTAATATTAA
Organism: Lepilemur septentrionalis; assembly: GCA_963573855.1. Classification (NCBI taxonomy): domain Eukaryota; kingdom Metazoa; phylum Chordata; class Mammalia; order Primates; family Lepilemuridae; genus Lepilemur; species Lepilemur septentrionalis. The sequence continues at coordinate 28,512 of CAUYMX010112911.1, read as the reverse complement.
TAATATATTTTACTTAGTACAATTTATCTAAAATGTCATTTCAACATGTAATCAATGTAAAAATTATTGTGAGGTATTTTACAATTTTTCCCCCCTCCGAATTTAGCCTTTGAAACCCAGTGTGTGGTTTATACTATGGCAAAGCTTACTTTGGCCTGGCCACTTTTCAAGACACAGTAGCCACACGTAGCCAGAGTACAGATTCTGCAAGAATCAGTGTACAACGTACCAATGTACAATGTGCTCATGTCCATCAGAGTAGCATGAAGCCTAGAAGAAGCAGAACAAGTTACATATCCTTGCTTCACATGATATAATTGTTCACACGAGGGTCAGTTTCAAGGCCCTGTCATATTTAAAAGGCTTGGGATGAGACCTCAGGCTCTTGCTTTATGTTCATGTAACTTACAAATGGCCTATTGAGTTTTGATAAACAACACCAGGCCTTGGCTTCCATCTTGCAAAAGTATTTTCCAAAATGTGGTCTTTCCAGGTCCTTTGCCAAGCTTTTGTGGAACTGTGCAGTTCCTTACATTTGCCCTTAACAAGCAGATATAATTCTGGCAGCTAAGCTGGGAAGGTTCAGAAAAGTAACTACAAGGTAGTGGTCCAAAAGGTTCCTCTCGGAATCAGTGTCAAAACATTTGTACTTTCCCAATAGATTTCTTAAGGTATTCTCAAAGAATCTGAAAACTAAGAAAACAGCCACTCCTTTGAAATCTAGCCATTGATCAATTCAGTTCAGAAGAATAAAAATAGACCTTTTGTCCTAGGGAGAAATAATGAAGGTGAAGGAGCTTGAGCATTCAATTAAATTATGTATCTATGGGTATGTGAGGAACTGTACACTCTCCAGTAATAACATTTAGTGGTTAACGCTAGTGTAGGATAATATCATCCTTGAAAGACCTTGAAGTAGCACTCGTATATAGAGTTTGCTTTCAGTCAACTTTTTTCCCCCTATTTTTGGCAGGGTAACTGTCCTTACCAAATAAGACCTTGCCTAAACACCAGTGATCATTAATGATGCTGTTCTTAAGCAGTCATTATTCATCAGAGAGAATTTGATGTCTTTAGTTGGTTATTTTAGTTGTCCCTGAGGGGCTTTCCACTGTTTGCCAGAAGGCTTGCCATTTTTGATGATGTCCCCATGTTGGCCATATACAGACGAACTCACAGAGAAGCACAGAGGGAGTGTTATCCTGTAGCAGTGCCCTGTTGTTAGTTGGGGATGGGGGAAGAAATGCAGAGAAATGGCGCTTCAGTGGCAGCATTTGGGAGTGCCTCATCACTGTGGCTGACATTTGTTACCCCATTCAAAACTTGGCCCATGCAATTTCAAGGCACTGCCTTAAATACCCTTTTGGGAATTAGTTGGAGCTTAAAGTTCAAAAACTACTTCAAAACTGAGAAATTAGTTTGACTTCTTTCTCTGAGCTATGTTCTATCTGCCATTATCTTCTTTCCCCAAGAAAGCATTCCTTTTTTGTGGGAGGGGAAACCCCCAACTTTCTGTGAGGTGGTTTTGTCAGTATGAAGATATTTTCTGCAATATCAAGCTGTTATTGCCTTGACCCTGTGCTTTTACACGCTGCCATACCTGGGTCACTTCATTGCCATAGCCTGCTTGATGGAAGTTAGAGCCGCACTTGGCGACCACTTGCCCCATGACAGCACCAGCTGCTGCCTGCTTGAGAGCGGAGGTACTGCTCAGGCCTTCCTTTGTTTCTTTCTTAATGGTGCCAAGAGAAAATGATAATATTTACTCAATACACTGTGATCATAGCTCATAGCTGTTGGCGACTGGCCTGGGGATTCTGGCTACCCAAGTCCCTGCCCAGGCAACTCCATCTGGTCACACTGGCTGGGAAGCTTTGTTTTACAGAAATAATGGTGCACAGATGAACATTTGTTATGTGAGTCAAGAAGCCACATTACACACCTTATGGCCTCACTCTTACAACTTTTCAGTTCATTTATTGAGCAGACGTTAAATGCATCCTGTTTGCTCAGTATATCTGCTAGGTCCGATTTCTTTTTTTTTCCCCCAGGAGGCTACTAGTAATTTCATCTCTCTGTATGTAGGGTTGGAGTTTTTGCTCTTGTCACCTGATACTGTAGAATCCATATGTTCTTGTGGCTCATTCTGCAGAAGTTATCATGTTTGACTCTTGCCACAAGCCCCATTTTCATGCTTATCAAATTAATTGTCTACACAGAATTTCTCACTGATACATGACAGGCTGAATGTGAAATATTCTGCTCCTCAGACATTATAGCAATTCAGAGGTCATCCTTATTGCTATCTTCACCTAAATGATGCCCTTTTGGGAAAAGAGCATTTCTATTCCCATTTCATTTCCCGTGATCGTAGCCACATTACAATGCAGCGTGTCTGGGGACTGTTTGTGAGAAAGCATTGGTCCATTCTGGATTCCTGGCATTGGGTCTTTCTTGAAACTTGGGCCTCTGATCAAGTCTTCACATTACTATCAGAGTGTAGGTTTTATCTTCACATTACTCTCAGAGTGTAGGTTTTAAAAATTAAGTCTATTACATCACTCCCGTTTTAAGTACTTCATGGGCTCCACGCTGACTAAAAGTGTGGAGGAAATGCAGACTCCTTACTATGGCACAAAAGGCACTGGCACTTCTTGGCATGGGCTTGTCCCTCCTCTCCACTCTTGTCCTTTCCCACTTCTTCCTCACACCCGCATCCACGCAGCTTCCCGGATGGCGGTGCTTCTTCATGCTTTTGTGTCTGTGGACATGTTCTCGCTCCCTCCTGCTTGTGAGCTCCTCTTTCTGGTCCACTGTCTTTACGCAGCTGCCAGTCCTTCTCAGTTCTATGGAGGCTGTTCTCATGCAGCCTTGCTTGATACTCTGCACATCTGTGTCTTCCCCGTACTCTGCGGGTACTTTCAGGCAGGGACTGCATCTTATTCCTCTTTGTTTGAATAAGTAACCTAGTAGCACGATGCATTTGTAATGGGCATTAAATGTTTTGGAACGAAAGAACTAGTGAATAAATGAGTGAATGAATACTAAAAAACAGGAGTATAGGACATTTCAAGATATTTTGTATGATCTGTTTTCAATGGAAAGTGACTAAGATATGTTAACTAAGAATTCATTCTGAGTTTGCATAGTACTCCCCAGGGGACAAATTTACATGGCAGACAACTTCTTGAAATGATGTTTCTTTCTTTCATCACCAGCCAATTGATGCTGCAAGAGTGAGGTTTTTCTTAAATCAGTTATTTGCAGCATGGATTGCTAGATATGTAATCTAAGGCTAGGTCTGCATGTATCATTAATTTAGTTTAATGTATGCCTGGGGACTGTCTCCAGGTTGACTATATTGTCCTTCATTGCATAAGTAAATTGTCAGATTGACCGGGTGGTGTAGACTCCTGACCATTGCCCTTCAGCGTGTACCTTTAGAACCAGTAACACTTATTAGGCTTCCCATCTCTTAACCAGTCAGTCACCTCAGGTCAACAGCAGAAGTTGTTGATGTTGAATGCCCAAAGTATGATGTTTCAAGGTGTTGCTTTGGATTAGAATTTGCATAGCAGATTATTAATAGAATGTAATCTGGATACTGCTTGATCTGCCTTCTTTTTCCTGGATTATGGAACTGGAAAAATGGGAATTCTTGATAAAGGATTTGAGTCATGCAAGCTCCAGAATGCAAGTGTGTGGGCATGTCCTCACCACTCGAAACAATTATGAAGGTGTGCCTCCCATGGTGACTTGACTATTAGAAGAATTCCCGTGGAGCCATCCTGTAGAATTGATTACTCAATTCTACAGGCCACAAGTTTAAGGAAACAAAATTACTTCCTGGCCACTGCAACTGCAAAAGTGGAGGGACCCACAGTGTTCCCACAACTACAAACACATTCTATCCATTGCTGGTTCAGAGATCTTGTTGGTTAAGTCTATACAACGTTTTGAGGTCCACCCTGTGCTAAGCAATTCCCCGTGGGTTTTTTCTTCGTCTTTAATTATTGTTTCGTCTCTGTTTCTTCTTTTATCTCCAGACTTCCTTAGAGAGCCGTCTTGACTCTAATTGTGGTCTGATCTCTCCTGAAACTGATCCTGCTAACACAGGAATTAGCAAAACCAAGTGGCTGTACTTGGTCTTCTTCCTACTCGATTTGCTCCGTGGCCACTTTCTAATTTGCTTTCCTTCCCTAACTTATAAGGCTGTCTTTCATTTCTCCTCCCTCCGCGTCTGGCCATCTTTCTCAATCTCCCCCACAAGTCCTTTCTCTTCCTTTGCCCACCCTGATGTGCTGCTGTTCTCTAGGGCCTCATGATTTCTGGTTACACATTCTTTCCATGATTGAATGCACCTGTTTCCAAGTTTTAAAACCATGTATGTGCTGCTGAACCCAGATCATAATGTCTTTAGCCCTGGAATACTATCTGCAAATGTGCACTGTATTTTTGCTCCCTGCTGTTGTATCAGCACAGCTATTCACCGGTTTGGATTGTCAGACTGGTCCCCTAAATGTTTACCCTCCCCCGTGGCTCTCCTGCTGTCCACCCCCCGCCCCCCGCAGCTGTTGCAGCAGAGCTGAAGCAATCATCCACATGAGACACTCCTCTTTCCCTCCACCACACTGTTTCTCTCAAAAGCAAATCTAAATTAATAATCTAGAGTTTGATTATGATGTGACGTCAAATGGCATGTCAACTTAATTTAAACCAAATAATTCAAAGCTTTACTTTATAAGCTCATAAAGTACCAACTCTTACAGCATATTTGCGTTTATGTAACACAGCTATACTGTCAACACTTACTTTATTGTTTTAGAAGTTAGGGAAATATAAAGGGACGCACTTTTAAAATGAATTAAAAAAAGACATTGTTGTTCTATCTTTTAAAAATTTCATAATAGTCTTTGTGCCACCATTATAATTCTTATGGACTTCTATTATAGCACTTAAAGTTTAATGCAACTTTTTCTTTAATGAGCAAAATGGAGATGATAACACCGACCTCATAGGGTTGCCGTGAGGATTAAATGAGTTGCACAGACTAGCGTAGTGCCTAGCAGAGTCAGCGGTGTGCATGAATTTGCTGCCATTATTATTACAATTTGTCCTTCCCACTTACCTTTGGACTCCTTAAAAGCACAGAGAGAATGCTTTTTATTATTTTGTGTGCGACAGCAAGTTGTAGTCCCTGATATATAAAAAAATGCTCAGCAAATGTTTGAATGAATGTTGAATTGAGCTTCAAAATTGTTTTTCCATGTAGTCTTAGAAAACATATCTGTTGATAAAAGAAATCAATCTTGTAATTGTCAATGTCAAAGACTATCTTTTCTGTCTTACCTGTAGGTTTATGACAATGGTAAGTAAGAAGGACAAATATTTTTCACTGTTTGGACTGAAATATGTATTTGTGACCATTATAATAGAGACATAGATATATTTCTTAGAAGTTATAAAAATTCATGCTTTCAAGTTAAGTTATACTTTAAATGTACCAGAAGAATTATCTATTCAAAACAAATCTAGTAAATCTTTTGTAGACTGAAGAATTCTATGGTAAAGTGAATAATAGCACCTAAAATATTAATTTCAGGAATTCAGATTTTTTATTTCAGAGTTTTCCTATAGTGAAGAACATTTATAGTTCTTCTGCATGTATTTGGTAAGTAGAAGGCTTTAGATCAGAAGAGGTTAAATCATACTCTGACCTCATCCTTGCTTAGGTATTTGTTTACCGAGTGTGGTAGGGTTGGAAAGTACCTTAAGTTGCTGTCTCATCTAGATTTCTTTGAAGAGTGTGTGTGTGTGTGTGTGTGTGTGTGTGTTGAATTACAAAAACCAATTTATGTCATGTAAAGTATTTTATTATTGGTAAATATTGACATTTGTATTAGTAACTATGAAAGAAGGCATAGATACTAATTTTGGAAGACTACCAAAGAAAGCTTATGTTATATTAGGTCAGTTAAAAGCTGTAACTTTTATTAATTTTTTCCAATTTAGATCTAAGGCCTAAATCTCTTTGTTTATTCCATCAACCTTATCCAAGCTGCTGAATGTAGCCCAGTGTTATCTAATGTTTATCATTTTGGGTAGGAAGATTGCAAATATATCCTTTGGTTCTGAGTAAATGTATTTTAGTGAGACCCTTGCCTCTCTGAACATGATTGGTTATAAAAAGTTACTGTTTAACCAAATAGATGTCTATAATCCAGGTAAACAGATACCCCACAATATATTTATCTAGCCTAGTTGGTGATCAAGAATACAGAAATTGTGAACACAGAAACCTGTTTTCTTTTACTGTTCATAAAGAATTGGTTTTTGTCTTGATGATTAGAGAGTATACCTGTATTCTTGAATCTTTAAATAGCATTTTAAGATTAAGAATTACTCATGAGGAATAGTGGATCATTAATTTGAGACTTTTATTTAAACAAGAAAATGTTTAATTGCCATAAAGAATTATATTTTGGTTTTTTTATTCAAATTGTTATAAATAGCTATGCTCAAGGTTTAATTTGGCATGTTCACTCATAAAACTCACAGTGTCTCAAAGATTTTGCTTAGGGCATTTTGGAGATACTATGTTTGTTTCAATTAGATTGATACAATTAGACATTTATAAGTCATCACGTAAAGTTTCATTTATAACTTTTTAGAACTGGAAAGAAATGTCTGCATTTTAAAAATGAAAATTATACAGCCAAGTTTTGATTTTCACAGAAATGGTAACAGGTAATATAAATAAAGTAGTGACCCCAGATTTTCTTGATGACATTATTATAACTTATTTACCAAATATTTTTTGAGTTTTTACAGTAGAGTGCAGACTCTGTATTTGGCTCAGATTCCTACCATTGTGGGTCCTTGAGATGTAATGGGGTGGGAAACAGCTTTTTGTATGGATAGCCAGGGATGGCCCTGTGAAGAGAACTGTGTTGCTCCCTTGCCCTGAGGATGGAGACTAGGTTGAGGGTGGGGGTGGTAAAGAAGGCATAAGTGAAGAGGTGATACAAGTATTTTGTGATACATTGAGCAGATGTCTCCCAATTACCTGCAAAATCTTGAGTACCCTGAGCCCTGCCCCTCTGTCCCATGGGTCCAGGCACATGGGGAAAGGAAGAGAGTGGAGGAGATGGTGGAGCTGCGGGAGGGTGCTTGGCCCCTTTCTTGGTCTTCAAGCCTTTTCTGAGGGTCCCTTAGCATGTACGGAGTAGAGGCTGACAACTGGTGATCAAAGTCAGCCCACAGGTATGTTTTATTTGGTTTCAGAGTATTTAGAAAATATATATTTTTTAAATTTGTTGTAGTTATATACATATTTTTTGAGACAGAGTCTCGCTCTGTTGCCCGGGCTAGAGTGCTGTGGCATCAGCCTAGCAACCTCAAACTCCTGGGCTCAAGCGATCCTTCTGCCTCAGCCTCCCAAGTAGTTGGGATCACAGGCACATGCCACGACGCCTGGCTAACTTTTTTCTATTTTTAGTAGAAACAGGGTCTCGCTCTTGCCTCAAGCGATCCTCCCACCTCGGCCTTCCATAGTGCTAGGATTATAGGCATGAGCCACTGTGCCCAGCCTTTAAAATCTTAAAGTAGTCAACATTTTAAAAATAGAGAGATTTCACATGAAAATCCAGGTGGAAGGTCAGCTGCATTCAGTTGCCTTTCCTGCAAGGTGACCAATTAGCTAGAGCCGAGGAGCATCTGTCTTTATGTATGTCACCTGTCTGCCCCTTATTTGGGTTTATCACCCCTGCGGTGTACCTTGGCTGACTCTGGTTTGAGTATACTTTGAGGGCGTGATGAGCCTCTAACCCTCACTCCTGCCTCCTGCTGTTTCCGAGTCTAAAAACAGATATCAGCCTATAAAAATAGAAAAAAAATTGGAAGTGTGTTCATCATGAACCTGATAGTTACAGATTTTTTTTCACTGTTTAAAGTATGTTTATCATGTTCATGGAAAGTGATTACATTTTCCATTTTCTCTTATCTCTATTTATTACTGGGACAAGCAATGTTTGTTTTCATTTCATTGCAGTGGCCAGGAGACAAACGTATTTTAAGCAAAATACCTCTATCATAAATAAAGTTTTCTAAAATTTTCGTATGGTCTAGACAGAAAATTTTCTGAAGTGGATTGAATTCATAAATAGCATTTTTAGAATCAGATACATGTTTTTATTTTATTTTACTTTCATTTATGTCCAATTAGTACTAAGAGTGAAAAGCAGTTTTCTATGTACGGGTTTACTATATTGTATAAGAATTATAAAATATTTTTCTTCTCTTTTCTCACGAAATTCTGCCAGCGAGTTGAAAATGGTGACTTCAACTGGATTGTTCCAGGAAAATTTTTAGCATTTAGTGGACCACATCCTAAAAGCAAAATTGAAAATGGTAGGTTTTTCTTTCCTTTACCATTCAAAAATGTATTTTAGTTCATCTTCTTTAATTTCTTAATTTCCTCAGATAATCCTTTCCTTTGATAATATTCTCCAAAGAGTATTTGGTAACAATTTAAAAAACTGAAAGTAGTGACTACTTTAGTAGTAGTGTGTTATATATTATACTTCCAGTAGGTGGAGCTGTAATCACTGTTTTAAAACTAACACATTTCTAGGTTGCCATAAATAGGATGTTTAAACCAATAAGCAGATTGCTGGAATTCTATCAGTGGTTCTTAGATTTATTGGCAGTAGAATCCTACATATCAAGGTATTCTTTGGGGAATACCGTGTTGAGTAACAATGACAGCAATAAGTGTCATTTATTGAATGCTTATGTGCTAGTTACTAGGTAATCCCAGCATTATTTCCTTTAATGCTCACACAACTCTATGAGATGTAGACACTATTGTCTCCATTTTTTACAGAGGAGTAAACTGAGGCTTATTTGTAGGGAATTAGTCCAAGGTCACAAAGTTAAGGCAGAACTTGCACTCAACACAGAGCTGGGCTCCTAAACATTGCCACTGCATTGATATATTTAGCTCTGTGTTGACAACTAGGAACAATTCTCTAGCTGATAGTAATTAAAGTACTTATTTGCAATATATGGATAGCCATGTTCATACATATTCAGGAAAAAAAATAAAAGCAAGACAAAAAATAAACCTCTTACATAAAACGTTATCAGCTATGCAAGTTTTTGCATTAATACTTATTTTCTATTTATACATTTTTTTCCCCATCTACTAACCTTCCCTAGAAGACAAGTAATGATACACACGAAAGATTTAAGAATAATTTATGGAAGTACATAAAATTGAAAAAATATTATTCATGAACATAATACTCATTTTTTGCTCTATCTGATCACAGAGGTGGAACACCAGTGTTCTGAGGGACACTAATTTGAAACCCCTAGTCTAGGTTTATTCTTCTTTTATCATCATCATCATCATCACCAGTTATTTATGTAATTTCATTGCATGTTGTTATTCAGGCATTTGGATTTTATAATTTGTTTGAGTTTCCACACATATGCTAATCATTTCATACCTGTGACGTATCTAACAGGGAACTCTGCTTGCATCATGGGTTTCCTCTATGGATGGGCAATCCAGGTCTAGAGAGTTAAAGGAGACTTCCATGGTGAAGCCAGAATTAGATCATCTTATTGTAAGAAAAAAAAATCTTTTTTGCTCTGGACGTTGATTAATTAACCTCTGTCATGTTGAGAATAACATGCTGAGAACCCGAGGAAACTGCTTTCTGACAGTTGGTCTTTGAGATAAGATTGATTACACCTGCTTTCTGTGCAAAATTATCAGACTCAAGCCCAGGAAATCTTAGTAGGGACCATTGTTTCAGTGGTGGCTTTATTGTTGGGTATTTTTTTGGCAAAGCTGAAAGAATTTTGCTATTTGACCAAGTTTTCTCAAATGGAAGTTGAGAAGTATAATTTAAAAGTCATTGAAAATGTTTTTATACAGGTAATATGTGTTTATTCATAAGAGAAAAGAAAATGCAGATGAACTGATAAAAATCATAAAAGTGACCTATAATTCTACCCAAGTTTTCTAATTTTATTAGTTGGTGGTAGGTGATTCTAACTTCTTCCATCGGCCTTTCTGTATTTATTTGTATACATTTTAACTCTCAATGTATATACATATTTTATATGTGTATGTGTACACACATCAAATTTTTTTAATAAAAATGAAGTCATAATTGCTGTCTTATAGCCAGCTCTTTTCTCTTAACATATCACAGACTTCTTTCTTTGGCAGTAAATGTAGATCCACATTATTATTTTCCGTGACTGCATTGTATATTGTTCAGCCATATGATTGTGCCATAATTTTGTTAATTTATTTTTGAATGAGACCTAAGTTGTTTGCAGTTTTTCATTTTTTAAAAACTGTTGTGGTTGGCATGCATGTTCATACATCTTTTTGAAGCTCTAGTTTCTTTTTTAAACTCTTAGAAGTAGAATCACTAGTTAAAAGATATGAATATTTTGTGTAATAATTCTTAATTGTCAAAAATCTTAAAAACTTATTTTTGGTCCCATATTACAATGTAAGGAAAAACTTAGAGCCACCATTGATTTACCTGCCAAGAGTGATGCTAAGCCTCTTGTACACACATCATCTGTTTACTAACCAGAACCATCCTCTGGAGTAGGTGGTGTTTATTTTATGGAAGAGAAGATGGAGGCTTAGAGGAGTTACAGCTAATAAGTGGCAGTGTATGGATTCAAGCATAAGGTCTGTTTGATTCTAAATTCTGTGTTCTTTTTAATTTTATTATAGAGGACATACATGCTCTGTAGAAAATTTAAGCAGTAAATAACTGTTAAGATATTGCTCTCTTTTTTTCTGTGCAGATATTGTGCCCTCTCATATTGAGAAAAAAAGGTCTGAAAGTGCTACTCTGCCTAATACTTATCAGCTTTTGTGATGTCTAGAATAATTTCATTTAAGGCTGTCATTGATAAAATATTGATGTTTTACTGGAATACTTATTTTAAGATCTGATAATCACTGGAAGCTTCATATTTTTTGTAAAGGACTTTGTAAATATTTTTGAACTTAAGAAAATAATTTTGTGATGAAATTAATAAATTTGATCCAATTACAGTGAGATCTTGGTCTTGGTATTTTTTTGCTTTTTTTTTTAAATGAGTTGAGAAGCCCTGTGTTTCCTGAGGAGGCTAGAAGTCATTTTAGGGGGTTGTCAGTAGAAAAGCTGAGATTTTAAAGGAATTAACGGTCAAATAGCTGTTGCTAGGAGGTAGCAAAAGGAAGCCCTAAAATCTTGGAATCTGGGCAGAATGCATTAGAAGAGTCTTAAATGTGTGTTTGTGTCAACAGAAAACAACCAGCAGTTTCTTTCAGCCATCTTGATTCACATTGTTTTGATAGTGGTGAGAAGAGCCCTACTTTTTTTGTTAAATAATTTTGAATTGATAAATGAATGACAGCAGAATGAAATGTGTTTTGGATTTCAACTTTTCTGAAAAAAATCTCTCTTAAGGGGCAGCGTCATCTAACTTTCATTTAAACACGCACACCAAACGTACACATACAGAGAAAGATAGCTTGACTCTGAGAATCCCAACAATTTGAAATGTCAGCCTGCTCATTTAAATGACTGAAGGCTGTGTAAAGAGCCTGGGCAGGTTGAAGTCTGGCTCAATCCCATGCTGGCTGTGTGAACTTCAGTGAGCTCCACAACTTCTCTGAGCATCAGTTTTCTTGTGTTAATATATCACAATGGAAGAAATATAATACCTGCACACTCCAGGTATTTAGTGAGGATTAAAAATATTGTATGGACTGCCTTGCACAGTATCGGGCCATATTTAATAATAGGTGCTTATTAGACCTCGGATATTATGATTACATTTTTATTATGCACAAACCTAATTAACGTTTTGTCTTTCGACATTTGCCTGCTCATTTTGCCGTTTTTACTTCTAATAATAGGCTGAGCGGACTAGTTACTTGACTTTGCTGTTCTTTGGTTTCTTAACTTTCAGATGAGGGCCTGGGAAAAAAAGAATTTTAAAGTCTCTTAGCTCTGAAATTCTGTTTCTGTGTTTGATCAGTTCAACTCCCGGGCTCAGCTTGTGCTTCACTGATGCCAGGGCGCCATCTAGTGGCCAGATGGAGTAAGGGTCAGATGAACTCTCCATCCGCTCTGAGTAGGCTGGAGGAGTTCCAGGGAGCAGTGCACAGTGCTAAAACCAGTCTCCCACTAATAGCATCCAAATACATCGATAATAACACAAACAGTCCCTAATTTCCATTTTTTAAAGTTATAACTCATTTGAAACAGTTTTAAGGATTTTTATAAAACCTGCTCTCCAACTCTAGGACGTACAGCTCCTAATGTTCATGTCACGTTCTCTTATTTGGAGGCCTAACAAACAGAATCAAGTTGAATCTTACTTGAAATCAGCCCCAGCCCAGGTGTTAGAGTCTGACTTCAGAGTTCAAATGCTGGCTCAACCTCTCAATAGCTGTGTGTGCATGGCCAGTTCACTTTCCAGGCATCCGTAATTGAGTAATTATGGGGTTTACTGAGATAATCCACTTAGCATAGTGCCTAGGACATAGCAAGTGCTTGATAGATGTTAGGTGTAATCATTGTCATTACTGTTATTATTTTCAGTGTCCTGTTGCCATAATTGGACAACTCTGTTCAGCATTCCTTTCTTAAAAGATGTTCATCATTTCTCTTAATAGTCTGTTTAGGTATATTGGCTATATTGCCATTTATTCCTGATGGAAATCCATATATGAAAAGAGAGATTCCTACAGCCTTGGTTGCACGGGGGAGGAGACAGACACCAAACCAACCATTAGCACACTGTGTGACAGGTGCCATCCAAGGTGTGCTAGGAACACAGAGGCAGATGCTCTCATCAGCCTGCCACACCTAGGGAAGGCTTCCCAGGTGTGTTTGTGAGCCCTTCTTCTTCCCATTTCTCACATGATAGAAAAACTATTATTTCCTCATGCAAACCACAGTCCTTTTCCCCGTTAGGCTATATTATCTGTTGCTGGGAAATAATTTGAGCAAATAAACCAACTAAGTAAATAAACTTGATTTTTGCAAGTAGAAAAGCATGTGTTTTTTCTACATGTTTCTACATTCTATAGTTCTACATTCTACATTCTACATTCTACATTCAATGTTTCTACATTCTATAAGTTACTCTTCCTGCACAGAAGATTTTAAATAAGCTCTGCATTATCTGTTTGCTCAAAAGCAACATGGCCTGTGAAAATCATGTATGCGGATTGTGGATTAGTTAGGCCTGCCTTCCAATTCTGCCTCTATCCCTTGTATGACCTTGGCCAAGTATCCCAGTTGGGGCTTTTGGTTGCAGGCAGCAGAAACAACTCTGGTAAATTAAACAAAAAAGCCATTCACTAGAATATGTTGGATAGCTCACAGACTCCAAGAGAAGTCTGGGAATGAGGCTTAGAAAATGAGCAAGATCCAAGGGAGAGAGTACATTAGCAAGGTCCAGGCAAGAATATGGGATCCACATTAGGTATTTAAAACAGAAGGGATTTAATACAAGGGATTTGTTACAAAGAAGGCTAAAATGTAAAAAGGCAACATTGAAGAAACCAGAATATTATGGAGAAAACAGCTAGTACTTATAAGGCCAGGGGGACTAAAGGGACAACAGTGGAGTTCCCGAAACCTGAGGGTTCTGAGGAGGAGCCAGATAGCGGGTGCACTGCCCTCGAGGGCAGTGCTGCACAGCTGGTGTTTAGACTTGGGGGCTGAGGAGTGGAGACCATGCACTTACCTCAGAGGCCAGTGAACTCTGAAGTAAGTGCAGCAGGCTGGGGCCAGGAGTGCCAAACTCAGTTGGGAGCTCTGGCTGCTCCAATCTTCTGTTGCCAAAGTGATGCTGCCAGGAGAACAGGAAGAAGTCCCTTCTCCCTCCTCCAGTTGCCCTTTAGTGCCCCCCTCCCATTTTTAGAACCAACAGGAAGCCAACTAGAAATGTAGTCCAGGAAATGTAATATGTATACAGATCCCACCCCCAGCATCACAGAGCAGGGTATCAGAGGGTTGGAAAATAGGAAATGACCACCATAACAGAGCCAAGGCAACAGGAAATACAGCCAAGGCCATGGTGCAGAAACTGCCTGGTTTGCTTTCCTAGCTGCTGCTGTTGCCACCCTTGGAGCCCATCTTCATGAATGGATTCTGAATAAGATCAGTTCACTCACCTGGCATGCCATGAATCAGTGAACCCTGAATGGGTTACAGATATGGCAAATCAGTATGCTGATGCATTAATCCTCTTAACCCCTGAAGCTGCCAGGCAAGGCCTGCGGTGGCCAAAGCCCCCACTGGTCACCTTGGCTGATTGGTGCAGGCTCGGTCTGTAACCCAGCTGATTCTGTCACTCCCAGGCATACTCACATGATGGTGGGGCCACTTGAAGATAGAACAGGGTTAGAGACTGAGCATCTTTTTCTCCCAAAAAGAGAAAATGTGCACAAAAGGTACTCTTTTTGGTTTTTTAATTGAAAATTATTTATATTTTTAATTGACAAATAAAAAGTATATATATTGATGGTGTACATGATATTTTGAAATATGTACTCATTGTAGAATGGCTAAGTCGAGTTTTACATGTGCATCACCTCACATACTTATCATTTTTGTGTGTATGGCAAGAACACTTAAAATCTACTTTCTAAGTGACTTTCAAGTATACAATACGTTGTTATTAACTGTAGTCACTACGTTGTACAGTAGGTCTCTTAGACTTATTCCTCTTGTCTAACTGAAATTTTGTATCCTTTGACCAACATCTTTCCAACAATCCCCTTTTAGGTTTCTTAATCTGTTAAATGGGATTAGCCATTCTTTTTAACAGGCTGCTTTGAGAATTATAATAGAAGAGAAATTATATGCAATTATGCCTTGTACATAGTAGGTGCTTAATAATCATTAATCTCTGTTGTGGAGGTTTGTACTGTACATTAAACTAACATCTGTCAAAAAAGCTTTAATTTAATTGGAGTTATTAAGAAAAAGTACTTGTCGGGGGGAGTAAAATCACCAGGAATCAATGGAGGTCTCCTATTACTTCAAGAATGCCAAAAAAGCTTTAATTTAACTGGCGTTATTAAGAAAAAGTACTTGTCCAGGGGGGAGTAAAATCACCAGGAATCAATGGAGGTCTCCTATTACTTCAAGAATGCCTTTCTTTTGGGGGTGGAAAGGAGTATGCTCCCAGGATTTGAATCCTAGATGTTGAAGTTTTGAACTTTAATGAGCTATTTCCAATACTTAGAGAAGTTTTTTTTTAAACCTCTTGTGGGGTTTACAGTTATACAGACTGCTGCGTTTACCAGCTTGCTGCGACCTTTTACTCTTTCATGAAACATGCTTTCCTCCTGAGCTCTGTTGAGATTTATACACTTTACTGTTGAGGGTTTCGTGTTTCTGGCTATGGAAGATGAAATGCATGCCTTTCGCTCACTGCTCCTTCCTTCCTTTAGGTTATCCTCTTCACGCCCCTGAAGCCTACTTCCCTTATTTCAAAAAGCATAACGTGACTGCAATCGTGAGGCTGAACAAAAAGATTTACGAGGCAAAGCGCTTCACAGACGCTGGCTTCGAGCACTATGACCTCTTCTTCATAGACGGCAGCACACCCAGCGACAACATCGTGCGAAGGTTCCTGAACATCTGTGAGAACACGGAAGGGGCAATCGCGGTTCACTGCAAAGGTGCGTGCGAGGCCCGGTGGTAGTTGTGCTTGTGGGAGGGGGTGAACCAAAAAACAGCAAATAACATGAAACAAAACCAGTTAGTGGCTTAGAAAACAATGAAGTTTTTTATTTCAGAATACTGGACTGGAACACAAACCCATTTTAATAACTCCTTCCTAGTAAGGATTGCTTGAGTGTGGATCATTAGTGGTGTGGCTTTCTTGATGAGACACTTTTTCTGACCTTAATAACTTTGCATGCTCATGCTCATGGACACCATGTGCCACGATGAGGGGAAAACAGAACCAGTATCCCTGAGTTGGCAGGAACACCTTTAAATAGGTAAAGTTATCAAGAGCATTGGGTTGTCAGTTCCCTTTTCTCTGTTTCTTTCGGAATCGCTCATCTGCTCTCCATCCTCTGGCACCGAGGGGATAGGTGGTGCTTCTGCATTATAACCCAGCTGTCTGGACCCCTGTTCCCATCTCTGCCCTCACCTGCCCTCCCCATCTTCTGCCTCCTGGAGCAGAGAGTCTTCCTTGCCTGTTGCTAGGGGCAACGGCTTACTGGTCCTGCCTCTTGGGAGGAACTGAAAGATTTGATTATGCAAATGAACCTCTGGTTTCTGGGGTGGATGCTTCAGGGCAGGAGTAGTTCAGAGTATAGAGGGTGTAGGATCGCTGAATTTGGCAAATACAAATACAGGCTGGCTGGCTAGTTAAATTTCAATGTTCGGTAAATAAGGAATACTTTTTAAAGCATTAAGTATGTCCCAAATAGTGCAGGGAACATACACTGTACTTTATCTGGGAACCCTGTGTCAGCTACTCAGAAAATATGAAATGGCATTTGCTCTAGCCTTAGTTGTTAGATTCTGAGGAGGCTCAAATTCCATTCCATTCCCGATTTTTCAGGCGGGTGGAAGTTACTTTACTGGAGTGTTTGATTTCCGTGGTAAGAAATCACCCTGGCGACCCCAGGAGGGAGCCTCGAGTTCCTCCGGCGCAGCTTTCCAGAGTGCCGCTGGGTGGTGCTGTTGTCGTGGTTTCGTGTCTGAGAACCGGTTTCCGTCCCGTTTTATGCTAATGGTCTAGTAGGTGTTGGGGATGGTACTGTTCTTTTCCTGTGCCTGGTGCTGCTCTCACTGACTTCTTCAGACGCGTGTGGCTTTGCTTCTGACAGAAATTAAAATGCCGTTTTGTAGGCCCTTGTTTCTATGTTTAAGATTTGAGTGGGTGGACGTACTCTGCGGAACGTGTGAGCGGAGAGGGGAAGCTGCGGTTTCCCGGAGACCGGGAGAGGAGCAGATGAGCAGCACGTGGCCGCGCAATGACGGGAGGGCTCCTGTGTCGGGCGCGAGCTCTTCCCTCGCCCTCCCCGTCCCGAGCAGGGCGGGGCCCTGGCTTTGCGGGACATCCGCTCTCCGGCATGGGGTGGTGGGTCTGTCAGGCAGGTGTCTCTTGCTCAGGCATTTGTAGGTGCTGCTTCCAGGCCATAGCGGGGTGGCAGTGAGTCGGCTTGTCCCGGGCGTGATTCCTTTACACCCTAAGTTCGCCCTTCCATTTCGTGTTAAAGATTGCCCGGGTATAAGAAAAGGCCTGCATTTCACATATTTTAAGCATCAGAACTTGAGGGCTCATGGGACTATGGCTGCTACCAACGTTTAGCAGGAGATAGTCATATCTTCTCTAATTTTAGAGTTTAGTTTTCTGTCATAAAAAGCAGCATTTTTCCTGAGATTAATTTGGCTTTATTTCCTAGTCAATAAATGTTATGATTACCAGGTCATATAGTTTACACATGGATTAACCATTCATATCTTTGATTGACAAAGGGCAAAGAAATGCAAAGATTTTATTAAAACTCAGCATGTTTCGTGATTGTATTCCTCTCCTCAGAGACTCTGAAAATAAAATTCTCTAGTGTTAAACATTCTCGTTATAGATATTCTCTGTATATTCTTGACCTGTGAATGTTTACCTTTTAAGAAATATATGTATATTTATTTTATATTGTAGAGGTTTTTATATCTTTATTTAAAATCAGAACCTTTAAGACTGAGGTCAGTTCTTGCATAGGAAGGTCACATTTACATGTGGTGACATCTTTTTGAAAGTGTTATTTCGTTTGTTTCCACTTGTACACACATGCAGGGTTCTTTTATAAGGATTATGCCTTCAATTTAATTACAGCTGTATTGCTTTTCATAGCATACTTATCTGCTATAGGCCTGCTAATTATTTTGACATCTGCCCTAATTAAGTCAGTTTAATTTTCTGGGAATTCAAGCAGCACTCAGCATTTTAATTGAACTAAAAAGAGGAAGGAGAGAGAGTCTCATCCTGTGTCAAATGAACTTGGGTAGCTGCTGAAAAGAGAATGAATATGTCATTTCTCAACATAAGGTATTTTATAAAGAGATAAACTAGAAATGAATTTGCTGGGGATGTGTGAAACCTGACAACGATTCAATACCTGCATTTCACTTTGTGGTTGATAAAAGAGATAGCTGTGAATTCTTGAAATTTTCTACCACAAATAATAATCTAAAATACAGCAACATTGTGATATTCCAGGATGTGATTATTGATGTTCTATAGGGATTTCAGAAACTGCCTGGAACTGTAAAGCAATTGGTATTTGACTTGGTATAAATAGAACACTTTTCAACATCTTGTCATGCTGTGCCAGGGAGCCCTTTAATTACAAATGCTTTAAAAATTTTGTTAAAGTTTTTATGGAAACTTAGTGAAATGTTCCTATTCTGTTCAATTGTGGTAAGAGCTCCTAACTATTGAATGCTAAGTACGTTCTTTTTATAGATCTAAATTATAGACTCTTTTTAAAAGGGGGAAGCAACTTTAGTTTCAGAGAAATTTGAAAATTTTCTGCACCTCCTTTTTGGTTGTGAGTATAACTAGGAGGCTGAGTGAGGGAGGCAGGCAGCTCCTTGCACGAGGAGGGAGCGGTGAGGGACTGTTGTCCACATAAAGGAGGCCGTCCTCTCTCCAGACAGAGACCCAAATCAGTGGCTTGAAGGAGGGACTCTGGAAACCAGCTGGGCCCTGGCTCTTCTTCCAGGACGTTCAGCTACGTTTTATCTACATGGGTTACCTATTGTCTTGTCGGGTATCTGGGAAATTAACACCCGTAGGCACTGGTCGAAGCAGAAGGGCCCATTACTCTTAACTCTGGCTTTTAAAGGAGGAGCGCACTGGGACTGTAATTAAACGTTACTCTTTTCTAAAGAATGTTGATGTTTGATCTGGGGCAAAAGGTACTTCAGGTGAAAACCGGACACACACATTCCCCTCATCTAATAAAACAGTGTATATTGTATATATACTTCTTAAAAAGGAAGGGTTACTAGGAAGGAAATGTCAGGCATCTGTAGATATGAACTTGATTGTCATTTCATTTGCATTTTTGGTATGTATTATTAACCCAAGCAATACTGCCCCTAAGGAAGCAAAATTGTTTTTTGGAGATGAAAAGGTTTTTCTTTTTCTGTATAAAGCACGGATTTACATCCAGTGCATAAACAGATATGCAGTATATCTGTGGCAATTAAATTTCGTGGAGGACAATTAGGAAAAAAAATATCTTACGAAGCTCCTGGGGGAACAATAATGTAAAAGAGGTTGAGGAACACTGATTCAAAGACGTACCTTTTTCACATTTAAAAATTTCTGAAATTAGGATGGATCTTAAAATTGAAAGCATATCATAGTTTAACTTCTCACTTAGTAGAACTTAAATAGTGGTATGTGTTACACCATTAGACAGCATGATGGTGTCTTAGATTGGCTGAAATTCTGTGTGTTTCAAAGTACTGGGGAGATCAGAGAAGATTCCCTTTATTATTTGACCAAAGAAAGCTGAGAAAAAGGACCCCTCAAAAGTAGAAGATTCTTAAACATATCAAAAATGAAGTCATCAACTTTGCCCTGTTTCCTTTTCTCTTAAATATATATATTTTAAAAATAATAAAAAAAATATTTTTTACATTTTAAAATTTTTTCCCTCTATTTCCTCTTCTAACAAAATGTTTTCGTGGATGAAATTGGCATTGTACCAGATCCCTAGGTCAGAAATGTGAGTCATCTTTAACTTTGCCTGTGACCCAGTCCTAACGGATTTCTCATTCAGCTCTTCCTCCTTATTACCGCAGCCCACCCTCATCCTACCCCTTTCCTACCCTCCTCCCAGCTCCTTCCAGCCACCCTTGCCCTCCCTCCCCTGCTTCCATCTGTCGTCTCTGGCCCTTCCTATACAGCTGGTATGCTGCTGCCAGACCCATTTGCTTTCATCATGTCACTTTCTTGCCTCCAAATCTATGACAGCTTTATTTTGTCCTTTCCACTGTTTAAAGAAAAATACAAATTTTTACAAGATAGCAGTTTATGTTTATTAGCTGTTGATAATATCATTACGCTTGAATCCAGTGTGATTTCTGGTTTGATTTCGGTGTTTTTGTGGGTGCATTCGTTGTACTCTGTATTTCTTATTCTGTTTCCCTCTCTTACAGCTGGTCTTGGAAGAACGGGGACATTGATAGCCTGTTATGTCATGAAACACTACAGGTTTACACATGCTGAGATAATTGCATGGATCAGAATATGCCGGCCGGGCTCCATTATAGGACCCCAGCAGCACTTCCTGGAAGAGTAAGTCTGTTGTCTCCATGAGCACATTACATCCTGTTCCTGGTGCTTTCTACTCCTGCTCCCTGGGTTGTGGACCGTGTCAAGCCCATGGTTATAAAATGGCTGCATTGTTAGAGAAGTGCGTGCCTTGAATAGAATATTGTTGGTTTGACAGCTAATGCATTCTAACTTTGTACCTTTTATATCTCTTAGATCAGGTGAGAGTGAGAAGAAAATCACAGAGCCATCTCTGCCTACCCTTTTTCTGTCATTTTCTGTGTGTGATTTGGCTACAGTGCAATTTTCTTATGTCATCCCACTTGGCACTTTTCATTCTTTTCTTTTGTTTGCGTGTCTAAAAGCAGAACGGATAAAAAACACAACTAAGGTCGGTCAGTGATTTTGGTAAGATTGCTGCTCTCCTGACGACTAACTGAGCTGCTCATGCAGCTAGAACTTGGTAATGCACTCAGGAAGTTACCAGGGAAGGAAAAAGAAGAGAACTGGCCCACCGCTAACTAGCTTTTTGACCATTATTTAGAAGAACGCTTATGAATTCATCCATTCACTCATTCATTCATTTACATGCTCATTCATTACCTTTCTGTCTCGTCCCCAGTCCACGACATGGAGAGATTTAGCCCATAAGGACCCGGTCCTTTCTGGTCCTTCTGCTTTCTCCTTAAGCTATTAGAACTTACTGTCAATTTACTCATTAAGAAAATTAGCACTAGTTGATATAGGTTCAGCTCTAAAATGTTATCAATTAGTGATATGCTGAAACTTCAATTTTTTTCTTTTTATGCTGAGATGGCTCTACTTTGATTAGCATGCTTTTCCATATAATTATTCCTTTCCAATTTAAATCATTTAAAGTTAGTAAGAAACAATGATATGAAATTCATGTGAAATGCAAATAACATAATTCTGTTATTTTAGAGCTTTATTCTTGATCAGATTCTTAGCCAGTGGTTTCCTCTATTTTGCATTTTGTGTGTCGGTAGCATGGAGCTTTGTGCTGTGTACCTTCCAGATCCTTGTTTTACAGATTACTTACTAAAGTTGGATAAATGGCCTTAAAGTTAGAAAAAAAAACTACTTTTAAGCCTAGTTCTTTAAGCCAATTAATCAACCTCTTAAAATTATTGCTTGGAAGAGTGTTCATTCAATAGTTATCCCTTGAATATATTCACCTTGTACCAGGCACTCTGCTAGGTGCAGCTCCCAAGGTGAGGAGATGTAGCAGAGAATGCCACCAGTCAAGGTCACGTAGTTTTCTCAGGGTGTCAGATACCCCAACCTACCTACTTCATGCCTGTGCATTCCTTCCTACCTCCCTTCTGTGCCCTTTTCTCTGCTGTATCTCAGTAATACAGAGGAAATTAGGGTTATGAGGCAAAGGCACTCTAGGTTGAAGAAAGGTTTTTTAATTTATAGATACTTAAGCTATAAAATTTGGGAAATTTCCTTAGGTGTGAGTCAATACCATAGTTTTTCAAGTATTTGTCTAAGGTGTAGGAATGACTTACTTGTATAATTACAGGAGTAAAATAAATCATAATGCTTAGTTTAGAACCTTCCTGAAAGCAGTTTTTTGTCTGGTTGTTTAGGCACTATACCTTTTATATTTTGTCAAGTTTCTTATAGAGCTTGCATGGGAAAACCATGAGCATCCGGTGTTGCTCATGGGCTTTCCCAGGCTTTATTAGATCACTTCCTTCAGGGTAATGGTCTATGGCCCATTTTGCTTATGCCTCCGAGTGGCACCAGAGGTATTAACAGTATTTTGCTTGACGTGTTGTTCCCTTGTTCTCTCCTCCTCTTCGCCCTTTCCTGTCATGTTTTTCCCTTCTGAGCCTGTGTCTTGATGTACCTCATGGCAGAAGGCATGGCTTAGTGCATTGGTGACACTATGCATCCAACAGATACTTGTTGGTGTGCTATGAAAAGTGTGATAGAAACCAAGGAGGGGCTGACTGGTGGGGATGGGAGAGGTCTTTGGATTGAGTGGTCAAGGAGGGCTTCTCTAAGGAGAGCTGAGACCTACAGGGCAATAAGGAGCCAGTCCTGTCAAAACCTGAATTGTGGCCCATGTAGGGGACATAAGAAGGTCCTGAAATGGGAACAAATTTACCATTTTGAAGCCCAGAAAGAAGACTAGTGTGGATGGAATATAGGCCAGGAGTGGGTGGCTTGAGAGGATGGAGGCAGAAGTCCAGGTTTTCCACTCAGCCTCTGTTGATACCTGAGGTCAGGGTGCTTCTTGTTACTGCTGGGTGGAGGTGGGAGCTCCAGCTTCCCCACACGGTCTTTACTGACACTGTGATGGGGTGGCCGTGTTACTGAAGGGTGGTGGTGAAAGTCTTACTCTCTATTAGGTTCTTCTGACACCATTCCAGCTGGTAGGGAGGGGGTGCCTGCCACTGCCTGGTTGGGATGGAAGTGGGGTGTGGGGCCAGGCCTCGTTACCTCGCTTTCCATTCAGCCTTCTTTGACACTTCTCTGGTGAGGGAGGGAGGGAATAGAGCTGCCTCCTTATAGCCTTGCAGGGGTGAAAATCTAGGGTCCCCTCTTAGCCTTTGCTGACTTGATGGGAAAGGGCCATAGTCCCCACCTTTGCTCCCTCCCTCTGCCCCATGGTGTTTGGCTGGAGTAGAGTAGTTATTGTCTAATAGTTTTTTTGTCTTACTAAGGATACCATTTTTCTGGTCCTTTGACTAGAGAGAGCAAGCTTTTGTTGAGGCTTTAAAAAAAATCAGTTCTGTTGGCATTTCTGGATTTCCACCTTCTTCAGCTCCAAGACCAGAATATGTAAGGCAAAAAGAAAACCCAGGCAACTCACCACCATGTTGTTACTTGGGTCTCCAGGTTCTAACCAGTCTGCCTTATTCTCTTCATTTTTCAGAGTCTCCTTCTGTTTGTTTTATATATAAAATATAGGATTTTAAATTTGACTTAGTGAGAAGAATAGAGAAAAGTATATCTACTTCATTTCCTGGAAATGGTGTTATTGCCTTATGTTTTAAGATAATTAGCTTGGCTATAATTTGCAGCATGGAATCTGCTATGGTAGGCTGAAAAATGTCCCCCAAGGATGTTCATGTTATAATTTTTGTGAATGTTACTGTATATGGAAAAAGGGACTTTGCAGAAGTGATTCAGCTTAAGGATCATGATGTGGGGAGGTTATCCTGGATTATTTGGGTGGACCCAATATGTCACAAAGTCCTTATAAGAGGGACACAGGAAGAGGTGAAGACAATATAACAGAAGCAAAGGTTGGACTGATACAGTTTGAAGATGGAGGAAGGGGCCATAAGTCAAGGAACATGGGTAGCCCCTGGAATTTGAAAAGGACAAGGAAACAGATTCTCTCGTCAGAGCCTCCAGAAGGAACCAGCCCTGCTACACCTTGACTTTAGCTCAGTGAAACTGATTTCAGACTTCCGACTCCACATCTGTAAAAAAGTAAATTTGTCTTCTTTTAAACCACTACATTTGTGGTGATGCTTTATAACATCCATAGTAAACAAATACGTATGCTTTGTGTAGACAGTACGTACAATAGGATGTGCAGATGCTAATGATGAATATGGATATTCTGAACTTCTCTTATTCATCATACTTTCTAATTTGGAGCATTTGACGTAGGGGAGTCGTGTGGTTTAAGTGTTATTTAAGGAAGATTGGGCTGCAACAGTGTGTAAGATGAATCAGATGAATGAATATTGGAATCAAAGAGGCTAAAAGGAGACTACTATCATCCATCTTAGGGAGACAGGGACTCACCAAAGGGGCTAGAAGTTGGGCTGAAGAGTTAGAGTTGGGTCAGGGACATTTCAAGGAAAACAAATACAAGTCTTTGTAGGAGATGAAGTGTGAAGTCAGTGATGACGCAAAAGCATGAATAAGTAACGTGTTCATTAAGAAAGAAATAAGAGGACAGAAAAGTTTTCTGTTAGGTTTTCATCTGTCAAAAATGATTGAACAAGCTAAAGGGATTGTATTCTTTCAGAGGCGAAAAGCCAATCAGTGCTTTTTAGATAATGTTAATTCCAAATCTGTGACTGTAGAAAGGCTGGTTCGTCATATCCTGCTAGTCCTTGAGGACCAGAAAACGTCCAGGTGTGTAATTTCTGTGTCTTAAACATTCCTCTTAAGTCACTGGCAGTAAGAGGGATGTTTATTAGCATCCTGTGAGTTGTTGGATGAATTTGCATATTGGCAAATCCAGATCTCTTCTTTGTTGCTGTATGAAATTGTATATTTAATATTTAATTTTTTTTAGAATATAAATAAAGATCTGTTTGCAAAACAACCATCAAGTATTTTTCTTCTACTTAAAGTTCTTAAGCCAAGAATACCATTCTGAACCCCAAATGTGTCTTCTAGCAAACATCCTCAAGGTTCTTAAAGTGATACGCAGATACTTTTTTTATTATTGAGCCAACTCTGAACTCGTCCTTCTTACAGACAACCTTTAGAAGTATAAAGGTGGAGTCAGGCCGCTTTTCACAATTTGGTGATTGAACATTTATTGAATGTTCACTCTGTGGCACTATGCTGGCCTCTGGATCATGATCTGTGAAAACTTTAATTCCTTATAAAGGGATCATTGAGGGGCTTGTGTTGGGCTCCCATGGGGACTTCCAGCTCACAGAGATCCTTTACTTATGGGGCACAATATGACATTTTTGTTTTAAATTTCCTCCTGAGACAGAGAGAATTCACATAAAGCCTAAATCTGGACCCTACCGATAGTCCTGTCTCTGCAATGCAGAGCTTCCGTTTTGAATGAAGCTATCTTTAAGAAGCATCAATTTTATGGTTGAACTTTTTTTCATTCTTAAATCCACAAATCCAAAATTCTCCCATTGCTTTTTTATCTTAGATGTTTTCTTCAACTTTCAGTCAGTTGGATATTTTTTAGCATTTTAACTGAGTAGTATGCTTTCAGTTGTCTTCAGTGCTTCTCAAACATTAAAGAGCGTAAGAATCATTTGGGGATGTTAAATGCAGTTTAACAAATGCAGTTCTGATTCAGCAGGTCTGAGGTGGGGCCTGAGATTCTACATTCCTAACAAGCTCCCAGGTGCTGCTGGTCATTGAACCCTGCTCAATAACAGGGTTTTGGCTAATCCTTACTCTGCAGGTATCAGTGTGGGCTATATTACAATTTGGTGTTGATAGTATCTGGTAAATTTCACAATTGGATTGAGCTAGATCAGAAATTAATAGCTTAACTAACCATTGCTTTTTATTTCAGGAAATTACCAAAAATAAGATGAAGAAAACCTGTTTAGAAAATGGAAAAATAGGTGGAAAAGTCTAATAATCATAGTTTACATTTTAGTTAGAGTTGACTTCTACTGTTTCCTTTTATGATTGTCTTTCAGATACATGCAGTAGGTCAAGGGATGTGGATTAAGTTTTTTAAATAATTATGTTAACAATTGAAAATTTTGCTTTTCCTAAAATACAGAAATTAAAATCTGAAGCCGGGCGCGGTGGCTCACGCCTGTAATCCTAGCACTCTGGGAGGCCGAGGCAGGCAGATTGCTCAAGGTCAGGAGTTCGAAACCAGCCTGAGCAAGAGCAAGACCTTGTCTCTACTAAAAACAGAAATTAATTGGCCAACTAAAATATATATATATATATATAAAAAAATTAGCTGGGCATGGTGGCGCATGCCTGTAGTTCCAGCTACGTGGGAGGCTGAGGCAGAAGGATCGCTTGAGCCCAGGAGTGTGAGGTTGCTGTGAGCTAGGGTGATGCCACGGCACTCTAGCCCAGGCAACAGAGTTAGAATATGTCACAAAAAAAAAAAAAAAAATTAACTCTGAAATATTATAAAAATAAGAATTTCACTATAGAAGATACTGTTTTATTTATTAGAATAAAAGACATATTGTATAAGTTCGAGTTTGTACTATTTATTGAAAGTGACATTTTTGCAGTTAACACTTATAGAAGCTTCTGATTTTCTTTGGAACATTTACTGTTTCATCATCTGATCCATTTATTGACGGTTACTTGACACTGAAACTATTGGCTAAGCAAAAAAAAAAAAAAAAAAAAATCCTAATATGGGTTCAAGTATTAAGGATAATTAAGAATATATCTGAATTTTTGGCAGTGGTCGCATCAGAAATTTATCACTAAATAATCATGCCAATTACTACTCTTAAGATAGAAGATTGAATTTTTAAATAATTTTTTTATTGTATCATGTGTAACATAAAATTTACCATTTTAACCATTTTTAGGTATACAATTCAGTGACTTTAAGTATGGTCACAATGTTGTACAGCTATCACCACTGTTTCCAGAACTTTTTCATCATTCCAAACAGAAACTTTGTGTCTACTAAACAATAAATCCCCATTATCCCCTCCCCACAGCCCTGGTAACCTGTGTTCCACTTTCTGTCCGTATGAATTTGCCTGTTGTGGGTACTTCATGTAAGTGGAATCATTCAATATTTGTCCTTTTGTGTTTGGCTCATTTCACTTAGCATAATATTCTCAGGGTTCATCCATGTTGTAACAGATGTGAGAATTTCATTCCTTTTTGAGGCCAGATAATATTCCATTATGTATATACCACATTTTGTTTATCCATTCATTTTTGGATGGGCATTTGGGTTGTTTCTACCTTTCAGCTATTGTGAATAATGCAGCTATGAACACTGATGCATGAGTATCTGTCTGAGTCCCTAACTTCAGTTCTTTGGGGTATATTCCCAGAAGTGGAGTTACTGGACCACGTGGTAGTTCTATCTTTAACTTTTTGAGGAACTGCCAAACTGTTTCCACAGTGGCTGCACCATTTTACATTCCTACCAACAATGCATGAGGGGTTCAGTTTCTCTGTATCCTCACCATCAATGTTTTTTGTTTGTTTTGTTTCCTGCACTCTGAATAAGGCTATATGAAAAGAGTTAGAGATGGGAAAAAAGTACTATAAGCAGTAACGCACTAGGCTTAGTTATAAAGTTTGCGTTTTGGCATGGCACACCAATGACCTAGACCCTGATTGTGGAGTTCTGTACATAAACTAGATGTAGCTAGTTGAATCTTTTAAAGAATTCCCTAATATTTTTCCTTCTAGCTTCATTTTCTTGTGTATTTCAGAATCAAGAGCCTTCCCCTATACCTTCAGAGATTCTCTTTCTGAACATCCTCCTGCTAAATCTTCTGCTTGTACCACAGTATCTGTAGAACTCCCAAAGTGCCTGTCTCCTTCCCGCCCCCTGCATCTTGGTTACTGCTTCTGATCTGTATTCCTTTGATAACAAGTTAGACCATTTCATTAGCCCAATTCTTTAGGCCAGGAGCTTCCTCTGTTTTCATAATAGCCCTGGGATGGTGGAGTAAAAGGTACATCGGACAGACAGATGCTCAAGTCATAGGTAAAGGAGGCCTAGGCAAACTAGAAAGTGGGTTTGGTTTCTATGCAAAATGACCAAGTGATGGCTTTGGATGAACACTGGGATCAGGGTTGGGTTGTCCTGGAAAAATGTGTCCAGGCTGGAAGAAGTGATGAAGATGAAGAGTTACGATGGTGTAGAGGTAGGATTAGGTTGGACTTAGTGAGAGAGAACAGGTCTGCCACAAACAGAAGCAGCCACACAATGACCTTCATTGTGTTCTGGACTCAAAACCAGAAATATTTATAATAGTGCAACTGACTTGAGGTGTTTTTTTTTTTTTTTTTTTGAGACAGATTCTCACTCTGTTGCCTGGGCTAGAGTGCCGTGGCATCAGCCTAGCTCACAGCAACCTCAAACTCCTGGGCTCAGGCTATCCTCCTGCCTCAGCCTCCTGAGTAGCTGGGACCACAGGCATGTGCCACAATGCCCAGCTAATTTTTTCTATATATTTTTAGTTGGCCAATTAATTTCTTTTTATTTTTAGTAGAGACGGGGTCTCGCTCTTGCTCAAGCTGGTTTCCAACTCCTGACCTTGGGCAATCCACCCGCCTCGGCCTCCCAGAGTGCTGGGATTACAGGCATGAGCCACCATGCCCAGCCTGACTTGAGTTTTGATAAAGGAATGTTTGAAGCAAATTTTTAAAAAGAACTGTGAAAGCTCTATGTCAGAATCAACTATAACTTGGCTCATAATGAAGCCACATTATTTAGTCATTTTCCTA
>CAUYMX010112910.1:0-19931 GCA_963573855.1 Lepilemur septentrionalis | reverse complement strand
AATACTCTATTAATAAAAGAAGTTACTGTCAAATGGTTATCACTGAAATGGGAATTAAGAAACCAGTTTCGGCCAGGCGCGGTGGCTCACGCCTGTAATCCTAACACTCTGGGAGGCCAAGGTGGGTGGATCGCTCAAGGTTAGGAGTTTGAAACCAGCCTGAGCAAGAGCGAGACCCCGTCTTTACTAAAAATAGAAAGAAATTAATTGGCCAACTAAAAATATATAGAAAAAATTAGCCAGGCATGGTGGCACATACCTGTGGTACCAGCTACTCGGGAGGCTGAGGCAGGAGGATCATCTGAGCCCAGGAGTTTGAGGTTGCTGTGAGCTCGGCTGATGCCATGGCACTCTAGCCCAGGCAACACAGTGAGACTCTGTCTTAAAAAAACCAAACAAACAAACAAAAAAAAAGAAAGAAAGAAAGAAAAGAATAAAGGCCTACTTGAGAATTCCTCCCATTTTGAGAGGATAGAGTAAAAAAATTATAATGTCATATTGCCCCCTCAAATCTTCTGGAGGATGAAATTTCCAGAATCATGTCTAACGATTGCCATGATAAATCATCTTTGGTCCAGATATAATTAAGAACATAATGACTATAAAGAAAGCTTTTGGGAAAAAAAAATGAGGTTTTGGCCGCATGCAGTGGCTCATGCCTGTTAATCCCAGCATGATGGAGGCCATGGTGAGAGGATCGCTTGAGGCCAGGAGTTCGAGGTTGCAGTGAGCTGTAATCGCATCACTGCACTCCAGCCTGGCAACATAGTGAGATGCCGTCTCTGAAAAATAATTTTTTTTTTAAATGAGGTTTCTGAAACATATTCTGTTCTCACTAAATCAAACTTTGCAGCAACAAATTTTACAAGAAAGCTTCAGGAAGACAATCTCGTGTAGTTGTGAGTCTCGGGAGGCTAAAATGTAAATGAAACACTTGTTACTAATACAATGATTGATAGGCTATTAACCACATGGAATAGCGGAAGTCAAAGGATTTTTGAGATTTTTTCTCCCCAAAACTATTAAGTGTAGACCCAAAATTTCTTTGGAAAAAACACACTTCTGAAAAAGGATAGTGAAATTATTAAACCGGCCTGGTGAAAGGAACATTTATTTACACCTCAAGTAAGCAGTATGGTAAACACAGGTGCAATCTAGCAGCTGGGAGTGTTGAAAAATCATTGTGCTTGCAACAAAATGTCAAACATTGAAAAACTGACGACTAACATTTGAAGTTAAAAGGAAAAACCTCTAATAATGGTTCTTTTTTTGAGAAAAGATGGACAGCCAAGTGTTCATAAATGACACTTCAATTATACCACAGTCTTCGAAGCACTTTTCACAGAAAGCACTTCCTGCCTGGTGGTAATCGTTCTTGCTCAAACGCAAGACAGTTTGGGAAGAGTAAGGACCCAGTGCTGGACTTGCAATTCATCATTCCTAATAAAAGCTTCCTGCGTAAGGGAGGAGCGTTGAGCCTGCTGGTAGCTGGCGCACCCCTAAAGCTAACGTGTTCTTACCACTTGCAGGGGCCTGCATCGTGGGTGTGAACTGCCATTTCGACCCCACGATTAGTTTGCAGACAGTGAAGCTCATGAAAGAAGGCTTGCAGGCTGCCGGACTGAAAGCTTACCTGATGAGCCAGCCCTTGGCCTACCACACCCCCGACTGCAGCAAACAGGGATTCATCGATCTCCCAGAATTCCCCTTTGGTAAGACAGGCCTTTTATAAGTAGTCTCCATATCTTTGATAAATTCCAAATAAATCTACAGCCACAGAAGTTTTGCCATAGTAAAGAGATGGCTGCATATCTCATCTCTTGCCCTTAGTTTCTGTCCCTGCAGCCAAAACCCCTTGATATTCCACAGCAGCAGAAGGAAAAGATGAGGCCACCTAGCAAAAAACACCTGTGAATTTAAATGTAAAACCAGAGGTGAATCAGCATGTAAATAAACAACTCATGGGTCCTACTTTTCGGCTGTTGAAAAGGATGCCCTAAGTAGGGATTTGGTTCTGGTTGCAGCTTCATTGCTGAGTTAGGAAAATCCTTGAGCTCCTCTACATCTCAACTTTCTCATTGGAAAAATAAGAAGGGTAGACCAGTCACCTCCAATACTACAGAGTTTGGGGCATGGGGGCAAATTAGCATCGTTGGGTGGCTGTTTAACAAATTTTAATGCAGGGATGAAGCAAGTGAGTAATACTTGCAGGCTAGGCAGGGGGATAAAGCTATTCACCATGTTTGGGAAGTGGGGGTAAGTCCACCTTGAAATAGAGCCAGAGTGATCTGCAGGGCAGAGCACGGCTGGCCTCCTATTCCATTCTAGGGTCCTTGTACCATGTCCTGTGTTCTACAGACACACTCAGGAAAGTGAGATACTGTAAAATATAATCACTCTGGAAGAACCGTGGAGGAAGAGTGGCAAGGCATTCGTGTTATTTATTGCTGTGTAACATATTACTGCAAACCTTAATGGCTTAAAAAAATGAAATTTTATTATCTCACAGTTTCTGTGGGTCAAGAATTCAAGAACAGCATTACTGAGTAGTTTGGTTCAGGGTCTCTTAAGAGGTTGCAGTCCAGATACTGGCCGGGGCTGTAGACATCTAAAGGCCTGATGGAAGCTGGGGGACCTGCTTCCAAACTCGCTTATTAACAGTTGGCTGTTGGCCGTCGGTGTCCGTTTCTTGCTGTCTGCTGACTGGAGGCCTCAGTAACTCAGCTCAAGGGCCTTCCCGTGTGACACTGGAGTGTTCTTACAACATGGCAGCTGGCTTCCCCCAGGGGGAATGCTCTAAGAAAGAGCAAGGCAGGTTATAATTTTTTTAATAACCTTTCCTGTGGAGTCACATGCCATTCCTTCTGCCATCATCTACTGATCTCAGAGGCCACCCTGTTATAATGCAGAAGGATACTGCACAGGGTGAGAGCATCAGAGGCAGGGATCACTGGGAACCACCTTAAAGTCCGGACACCATAACATGTAAAATTGGATATATAGATACAAGGTAGCTAGTAGTTTCAAAAGTTTAAGAATTGAATATTGACAACTTATGTAATTCATTTATTGAAAATTACGTACTTATAGCTATTTATCTTGAATTTTTTTATAAAAAGAATTCATAATTCATAATGGCATAATGCCATTTATTACAGGACTGGAGCCCAGAGTTGCCACCAGGTGGGATATACAAAAATACGCCAGAGAGGCGTACAACCTGGGGGTCAGGTACATTGGCGGATGCTGTGGATTCGAGCCCTATCACATTAGGGCGATCGCGGAGGAGCTGGCCCCAGAAAGGGGATTTTTGCCACCAGCTTCAGAAAAACATGGCAGCTGGGGAAGTGGTTTGGACATGCACACCAAACCCTGGATTAGAGCAAGGTAAGGACCTTTAAGCTACATTTACTAACCCACACTCACTTAGATTATGAAGATGTCCAAGTGAGGCCATTAAAAAGACTATAACTGGCCGGGCGCAGTGGCTCATGCCTGTAATCCTAGCACTCTGGGAGGCCGAGACGGGCAGATCGCTCAAGTTTAGGAGTTCAAGACCAGCCTGAGCAAGAGCGAGACCCTGTCGCTACTAAAAAAATAGAAAGAAATTAATTGGCTAACTAAAATATATAGAAAAAGTTAGCTGGGCATGGTGGCTCATGCCCAGCTACTTGGGAGGTGGAGGCAGAAGGATCGCTTGAGCCCAGGAGTTTGAGGTTGCTGTGAGCTAGGCTGACGCCACGGCACTCTAGCCTGGGCAACAGAGTGAGACTCTGTCTCAAAAAAATAAATAAATAAAAATAAAAAGATTATAACTAATCTGCTATGTGATGATGAAGAATCACTCATCTTCCTTAAATTCTCTCAGAGATGTTTATAAAACATCCCTATGGGGTGATTTCTGGAGAAAGCTTTAAGAATATAGAATGTAAATAATGTACGTGGCAGTTAAAAGTGATCTGATGCTCGAGTAAAGCATCATCCATGTGGTGGATACTAACACTGAATTGCATTGACTCTTAAGGGTTAAGTATAACAAGTACTAATTAAGTGTTCTGTGTCAAGCACGATTTTTGGAGCTGGGAATGCAATGGTAGATAAGACAGGCAAGGTCTTTGCCCTGAGAGCTTACACTGGGGTGGGGGGCAGGAGAGATTAATAATAAACAAACAAATTTTATGTCAGGCACTGGGCAGGGCACTGACACAAAATTTATAGAAATGGTTCCTGGCTTAGAGACTCTCACAGGATACTGGGGAAAATGGATAAGAAAGCCAATGTGTTATACTGTGGTAGCTGCTTTAGTGGAGACATAAATAGAAAAGTAACAAGAGAAGAGAATGACTATTGCTGCCTAACTGAAAGATATTTTAGAAGAAGGGTTTGGGGGACTGGGTTTTGAAGGCTAAGTAGGCCTCCACCAGGTAGAGAAGGCTGGGGATGGAGGATGGGTGCTCCGAGCAGAGGGAGCCGTTCTGCTCTGTTCAGCAGACATTAACTGAGCATAACCATCTATCAGACGCTGTTGTGGATCCTGAGGTAGCAAGCAGAACAAGGGACAGCCCAAGAAGCTAACAATCTAGTAGGCAGAGAGATAAACAGGTAAGGTCCAACGAGTACAGTAAGTTCAAGGATGAAGGTACGCACAGGTGTGCGAGGTCTGAGCTGATGGCCCACATGGGGCAAAAGGCAGAGCCGGGTTAGGGCAGGCTGTCTAAGAAAGCTGACACCTGAGCTGACTTTTGAAGGAGGTATTAAGTTGCCAAAGGAACACCCTGCAGGAAGACACTGAGAAGTGGAAAGAGAATGATGTATTGTGAAACTAGAAGTTTGAGAGTACCAGAGACAGAATTTGATGGAAGACACATTCCAGGAGGAGGAGGCCTTTTATTCATGCTCAGGAGCTATGTATGAGCTCATCTCAAAGGCAGCAAGGAGCCTGGTGGGTCTCAGGCAGCCCAGGGAGGTTAGATTTGCACGTTAGCAAGTTGTAATAACCTTGCGAGGAAGCCTTGCCAAGATGGATGCCAGGCATGCTGAGGTTCCAGCTGGAAGGCACAGTCTGCAGGGTCAGAAGTGCAGAAGCATTCGAGGGTTTGCGGAAGGGCAAAAAAGGTGGACTCAGCTGGTGAAAGTAGAGAGGTAGTGTACATGGGATAGAAAGTGTCCCTATTCTAAATTATCCCTATACATATATTAAAAGAAGAAATTCAAAGTAATTTTAGATCTACATGTTCTGGGGGTGGGAAGTTTTCATCCAGATTAATAAGTGTGTTTTAAGGGACATCTTCCTAGAGGGTAAAGATGGCCCCATGACACAAAGGCAGACACTAGGAGAGAGAGGAGTCTGATGTTGTGTGTCTTGTTCACGCAGGGCCAGGAAGGCATACTGGGAGAATCTTCGGATAGCCTCAGGCAGGCCATACAACCCTTCAATGTCAAAGCCAGATGCCTGGGGAGTGACCAAAGGAACAGCCGAGCTGATGCAGCAGAAAGAAGCCACAACTGAGCAGCAGCTGAAAGAGCTCTTTGAAAAACAAAAAATCAGATCTGCAGAGTAGCCTCAATGGAAGCTATTTTTGGTGAATACCTTGATGTTTGGGCCACAGTTCCTATACGAATCAGGAAAAAATAGTTAAAAAGTAGTGCTGGTATTAATGCCAGCCTACATACATAATTGCTATTAGCCGAAGGAAATAGACTTACAAATAGAACTTGATAACTTTAAATGTATGTTTTAGAAATTTACTTAGAAGCAAAGTAAGTACCAAGTAAATCTTAAACAGGTTACTAAGCACCCACCGTGTATAAGGCATTATGGAAATCACTGCAGCAAAGGAAAAGTAATTCAGACATTAATCTCACTTCAAGAAGTTGGTAGGCTAGCAAGGAAGATGGGACAGGAACTGTCATAAATGACTTGGCAACCAGCCAGGGGCAGAAAAAGTGCCATGGAAAGTGGCCTCCAAGCTTTTTTGAACATGATCGTTAGTAAGAAACACAATTTATATAATGACACAGGAAAACATATAGCATATAACCATTGAAATTAAGTGTGATCCATTCTGGCATTTTCTGTTCTATTCCTTTCCATTCTATTTCATTAATAAAACATGCTGGTTAAGACTCTTCAAATTGATTTTTATGACCCATTAATGGATTTTGACTCACAGTTTGAAAAACATTGCTATGGGACACTTCAGATATGGGAACCATCCTACTTAAGTTTATTCCTATAAGAAGATTAGTCATATGGGACCTGATCAATAATTGTCCAAAGCCCAGAGTCCTGCTCTCAGAGTTTTTCTATCTCCTGACTCATTTCTACCACTAAGAAACATAGACCAATAGGGAGGAAGAAGAGATTGGTACTTTGGCCCTCTCCGTCCTGGTCGAAACTGGATCCACCTAATGCCTCCAGTCCATAAGGCTGAGGAGGGTGAACTTGTGTTACTTTGTAGCTTAAAAAAAAACGTATGATAAGAAAAAAGTAGATTCTCCAAACTCTGGCAGGGTTTCCCAGATTGAGAACTATGATATTTTTACCTGCTAATTTAATATCTGCTCTTCTATGAGAGCTCAAGCTTGAAAATGCAAGACTATTAGAATAAGCATGGCTACCCTCAAGGTACTAGAAAAAAGTTAAAGCTGCTTCCTAAACATTCTTGGATTGGTTGAGCTATTTTTCTTTCTTTTTTTTTTTTTTTTTTTTGTTTTATTTTTTAACTTTTTTTGTCCATGTCTTTAGATGGTTGAGCTATTTTTAAATTGTAATTTTTTTCTAGCTATTAAAAAAGAAGAGCAATGAGACCATTTTGGTTGAATTTGTTATTTTAGTTCTACAAGTTGCTAAGCCTTGTGTGAAGTCTTATACCTCAATTTCTCTATCTACCAACATAATAATCGACTTCACAAGTATGCTAGAATTTTAAAGGAGCAGGTGTCAGCATTTAAAGGGAAAAGAAATTTCCAGAACAACTTGTAGAAGACTATGGCTGAGGTGAAAATAACAGTGAACTAACTCCATTTTTTTCCTTCAAAGTTGCCGTCTATCATTTCTCTTATATTCTCAAACCAAGTTCAATATTTAAAACTTTCACTCATAGATGATAGAAACTTTACTGGACTTGCTGTTCTATTACTGAGCAAACCCCACGTCCGTTTAATATTGTTTTTCAGAACTTTATTGCCACCAAAATGTTGCGACCTTTAATCATTCTTATAACCATTGATTTAAAAAATGTTTCCCTCAAGGCTGGGCATGGTGTTGTACACCTATATTCCCAGCTATTCAAGAGGCTGAGGCAGGAGGATCACTTGAGTCCAGGAGTTTGAGTTTGCAGTGAGCTGTGATGATGCTACTGCACTCTAACCTGGGTGACAGAGTGAGACCCTGTCTCCCCCCAAAATAATTAATTTAAAAACTAAAAATTAAAAAAAGTATTTCCCTCAGAAGGAGCTATATTAAAGAAATTCTCAATTAAACTATAGTCAACACTGCCTTCTAGTGGCACGTTTCATATTTCAAGATTTTTTTTTTAATTTAGCCCCTCCTCCAGGCACATTCATTTTATTTCCAGAAATCTTGTTCATTAAAAGGCAAAGCTCATTTAATACCTAAGAGTTTGTTTATGATAAATAGACATTTCTCACTGGTAAAGATTTTTTTAAGGACTCCAAGCCAGAGGGCCCTTAGGAGATCAAAAGTCCAGACTGTCCCTTTTAAGGATAAGATTACTAAGGCAGGATGCCAAGTGAAGAAGCACTTCTTGCTAGTCCAAGGCTGCCAAGAAGGATGGCTTTAGCTTAGCCTCTTGGTAGAAGGAGGCGGGAACCAGAACAGACGGTTCACAAAACTATGGAGTCATCCTCCGGCCAGGAAATAAAATAAAGAGATTGGTGTTACTCGGAGTCCACGTGAACTCACTGAATAAACTGCGGTGTATGGCTGACTCTTCTTGGCACTGTAGCCAAGCACCTCTGGGTAAGACGCAGACGCATGATGGAGACAAGAACTGGACGAGGACCGACCAAAAGCTTCAGTTCCTGACTTCTCCAGAGGGGGGCAGCAGGCACCAGCAGGGAACGCGAGTGTAGCCTTACTTTGCTTTGAACTGGAGTCATCAGGATAGGCAGTACCATTGAATGGCAGAAATATCTGTAGCCCTCTTTTTTGTTTTGGTCAGTTTTTTTCCCTAAGACATATGGATCTTTGAATCCCATCCAGGACAACCTGCCCAGCAAGGAAAGCCTTATGTGTCTCCAGCCAGATCCCAATCTTCCCCAGAGACATTTTCCCCCAGCCTTGAGCACACTAATGGGCTGGAGGGCATCGCAGACTGTGTCCCACACAGCCTCCGCTATTTGTCAATACCATCCGCTCAGCCAGTAGGAGCCTCCCACGTGTTACCTGCCGGGTCAACAACCCTGACTCTTAGACAGGAAAAGAGGAAGAAGTCAAATCAAAGAGAGAAAACAGGCCGTAGGTAGTACGCCCGATGGGGTGTTCAACGACAGAATTGGAGATAACGAGGGCCAGCATTTCTAAACATCTTCAGGAACCACTGTTCAGTGTGCGGACAGAAAACAACTGAAGGCAGCTAAATGGAGAGACTTCTCACAGTGACAGGAGGTGTAGGATCATTTGGCGAAATTGGTGGGAGTGTGGTAAAGAGAAGGAATGGCCAGAAAATGCTTTCTCTTTGCAAGCAGCTGGAGGCATTCTGTTGGCATTGGATAGAGGATGCAAAGCGAGAGAGACAGATGTCATCATTAGTGCCGCTGTGAGTTACAGAAATCATGCCAAACAAGTAGAGTTTTCCTAAATCCCTCCACTGGCATAAAAGCAAGTTCATCTCTATGCCATCAAATCAAGCGCATGATCGTTTTAACTTGTGGTTTGATGTTTGCATTTAAATCTGTGAAAGTTCCCTGTGTAAACTTTTACATAAAATGAGTTTAAGGGAAACATTTAGCTTACTTTTAATGAAAATGTGTTTCCCCAAATGCTTAAAGTATCTATAAGCAGTCATCACTTAAAAGCAAGTGTATAATTATTCCTGATTGTTCCTTTAAGCAGGTTCAGTAATATCTCTACTTAGCCCCATTCTGTGGTTACTTGTACCAATTTATTGCGTGGCCTTGAAAGGAAAAAGCTGAATATCTTTTTAAATAGTTCAAACTTTTCCTCAGTTCAGCCTGGCCATCCTTCCAATTATTTGGACTTAATGAGATTTTACTGTTTTTGGAAAGGCTAAAGTATCAAACACCTGAAGTAGCTTAATGGAATCCAGCCATTTCTCAAACACACTAGTGCAACGTAGTAGAAAAAGCAAGAAATGCATTTAGAATCAAGAGTTTGGGGCACAAGTCCTAGCTATGCCCCACCTCCCTGTGAAACAGGATAAATCACCTCGCTTTTCTGGTTTACTCATCTGTGGGATGACAAATCTCTAATGCCGTGCTGAAAAACTCCACAATTTTGTTTCCAATTCGATGGTATAAATAATAGCCTCATCATTGTCAATAAATATTTACTGAGTGCCACTTGGCAGTGTGTTGCCAGCAGACTTAATTGTTCATTAATTATTCCCCCCTGGCTAAACAGACAGTGGACTAAAACAAATACCACTGTTCAGAGGGCAGGGATAATGTAATTAGCCGAGACTCAGCCTAGTCCTGAAAAATGAAAATGTCATTCGTCCCCACAGGTACTGTTTGCTAAGGAGATTTGACTCTGTGGATTTTCATAATATGAACTGTTTCTATTTTCAGGACTCAGAGTTCTTTATAGGTTTGCTTAAGCTGTAGAAGTTCTAAAAACCGTCAAGTGGGTAATTCCTGGTTTAAAGTCCTTCAACTACCTACAAAGGGAGAGAACTGGCTTCTCACATTTTGAGAATAAGTAGTAGAGTTTGGGAACTAGAAACCTCAGAATTTTTCCTTCTATAAAGCCATTCTCGGCAGCTTGATGACTTCCAGGTTTATGTCTGCAGCATGGACTCACAAGAACATAGGCACGTGACATCAGTCTGGCCTGTAGAGCCAAGCCAGCAGTCCCACCCTGGGCCCTCAGCCCTTTGTGTGGCCATCCAGGCAGGGTGCCCCATATCTGGTTGCCAGAGGTACTTCCTTCAAGATTTTCTAAGTCCCATTTCAGTGGCTGGGACTGCCCAGAGCCAGTTATGCCATCTGGGAGGGGCACCCCAAGCTAGACTGGTTAGCATGGGACCCAGTCCTGGGGTTTGTCCCCTTCTGGGTGCTCAGTGACTGTCTACATCCCCTTTCCACGTCCCTTACCTCCACCACCCTCCTGGAGTGACCAAGTGCCCCAAGAAGCCCCAGGATTTATGTTGGCTCTGATTCCAGGAAGCGGCCCTGGGGACAGGATGGCTCCCCCTGGCAGGCATGGTGTTTCTGTCCCAAGATCTGGTGAGACTGGGCTGCCCAGTATGGTACTGACACTCTGAACTTGGGTGACTCACATCAGACACAGGACAAGTTCAGGCTCTGGCCACCAAAGATCCACTGCTGGCCCTTGCCTTGAGCAGCATATGTGGGCCCTGTGTGGGCTCTCACCTGTGGGGGCTCTGCCTGCAGCGCCACCTGTGGGCTGCAGCACTCACGGGGCTGGCAACAGGTGTTTTTCACCCACCGGCTCCTCTGCAAGTGTTGGGCCAGCCTCTGCAGGTGGCTGTGTCTCAGCCTCTGGGGGCTTCAGTGCCAACAGAAGACACCAGTCAATGTCCCCAGCCTCTCACGGATGTGGTGCTGCTGTGGTCTCCAGGTTGGCATTAGGTTGTGCAAGGTGACAGATGGATATTCTCCATCCCTCGTGGGATGGATGGGGTTCTCTCTAGCTTCGCCCAGGCCCTCCCTATGGATGGAGGTGTGTGGGAGGCAGGAGCACAGTTGCCATCCAAAGAGGTCACATTCACTGCTTATGGCCTGAAGAGTTTAAGACATACTTCGAAGATGTGTGCCTCCACATTTACACTATAAAATTGCTCGTGGTAAATTTAACAGAAATTTATCATAAGATGAATTATTGACATGTTCCCACATACTCTTGGTAAGACTCGCACTTGTGGCCGTCATCTACAGAGCACAGTGCCCACCTCTAAGAGGGTCACCTGAAGCCAGCGTTCAGAAGTGGCACCGTGGCGGATGTAGCATCAGGAGAAATGATGCAGCCAGCTTTAAATAAATGGTATGAGAGAGCCGCAGAAACAAGACCTCTATTGTTTCGATACAAACAGGTTCCAAAGAACCATGGCATTGTGAGCAATAATAGCATTGCTATCTTTTTTCTCACAGTGGGAGATACAAAAAGTAGCACATGTGACAAAGAACAAGAAGAGATAGTTCCTGTTCCTCAACAGGGACAGATGGAGTCTGGATACTATGAAGAATCTTCACGTGTGTTAACTGGACAGCGGAAAACGCCTCTGCTCAACCCATTATTCTAAATCCTCATGGACCTGTCACTACACCTCACATAGGCCCATGAATTTTTTAAGATACATTTTAAAATCAAATTGTTTAAATGTTCATACCTGTAATCCCAGCACTTTGGAAGGCTATGGTGGGAGGATCACTTGAAGCCAGGAGTTCAAGACCAGCCTGGGCAACATAGCAAGACCCCCCCGACTCTATAACATCATGAAAAATAAAAATAAATAAATTGTTTAAATAGCTGCTCTTCCCAGAGCCCTCCACACCCTAGGAGCATCCCAGCTTGACTCTGAAAACAAGGTCTTATCTTCCCCTGTCTGCTTAAACTTGCCCATCTCACAAGATCTTCCAGCTTAGAAAGTGGCAACTCCAATCTTCTAGTAAGTAATTGCACTGGAAGTTACTTCCAGTAATTCCAGTAATCGCACAGTAAGTTTTTCTACCAATGTCCCTGCTTCCTCCCTTGAATCTATTCTCCATAAAGTATCCTGAATGGTTCTTTTAAAAATTAAGTCAGATCATGTCACTCCTCAGTTCAAAACCTTTCAATTGCTTCTTGTCACCGATTTGGAATCATGCATCCAAATGCCCCTTTCAGGAAAGACGGGTTGCCTGTCTGTGGGTTATGTGACCACAGCCTCCAGCTGCCAGCTCCTTCAAGGTCAAAGCTGCAGGCTCTCTGTTCAAGGTCACACCCTTCCCAGGCCAACCTGCATCCGATGCCTGGGCAAAGCATGGGTATAAAAGCCTGGCATTTTAGCCTGACAGGGACAACTCTGACAGGCAATATCCTCTGCAGAACCACCAGCAGGTTGGCCAAGGCATTTTTGGACCTGCATTGCAGTTCAGCTTCACCTTCCGCCCCATCCTATCTCTTCTTCCTCTCGATGAGTCCTCCTACATCTAACATCTCCAATCCCTTGGACTTTTATTCTCTTTTCAATCTATCAGCCCCTAACATCACTTATTTTCCTAACATACAGCTTTGGTTTGCAACCTTAGCTAAATGTTAGAATCACCTGGGGAGCTTTTGTGACTCAGGATGACTAAGCCACCCTGATCAATTAAGTCAGGTGCTCTGTGGGAGGGTCTGAATCATCAGTGCTTTTCAAAGGTGGAGAACCACTCAGCACCTGGCAACCGGGATTCCGTGGTTCACCGCTGTAACCACTTTCCCATCAGCGCCTTCTCTCCTTTATTCTTTTCTTCTCTGCCACATGCTCCCTGAAAGTCCCTCAGCTTCGGAGCAATCCCACTGCATACTTTCTCTCTTCCTGTATGAGAGCTGCTGAGCTTGGCCGCAGGGAAATCACAAAACTGTCTGCCTTCTCTAGAGGGTGCATCTTACATAAGGCACCAACATGGTGGAATTAGGAGAATGCCATGAATTCAAGATCATTCCTTTGAGACACACGTTGACTTCTAGTTCCTGCTTGAGAGCTAGTCCTGCCCCTCTTGTTACCAGAATAGTGCAAGGTTAATGCTGCCTTGGAAAAAACTTATGAAATTCTCAGAGCTGGAATACAGAGGACTCAGCTGCTAACTAGAAATTCCTGTACTTCCAGAACAGACTAGACTGGTTTGTCAGGTAATATCATGAAAAGGTCTAAGGGAAGAGCTTCCCCCTTTTGAGGGAAAGACAACGTTTAATAAGAGACTCTAGGCAGTCATGGTGACTCACTCCTGTCATCCTCGTACTTTGGGAGGCTGAGGCAGGAGGATCAGTTGAGCCCAGGAGTTTGAAGTTGCAATGAGCTATGATCATGCCACTACCCTCGTGTCCAGGCAAGAAAGTAAGACCCTGTTTCACAGAGGAAAAAAAAAAAAGGCTTTGATCCCTGGATTGGCCTCTTCTTCAAAGCTGAGGGACAGGAACTCAATCGAACCTCTCCAAGGTGGTGGGTGTCTGGGAGGAGGGGAGCCTTACATCTCAGTCTCTGGTTGTGTGACTTATGAGCACTGCTTCTGCCAATCTACCTTGAGCTACCAGCGGGAGAATGAGCACTGAGGCCAAAGGTGGAACAGTATGATCAGAAAAAGAGGGGCCAGCTGATACCCCCTCAAATTTCCAGTTCCTCAGATATAAAGAACACAAGCCTGCTCCTCCTCTTAAGCCCCAGATCCATAAGATTGGAGGCCACAGCCTAACCAAGCGCTATCACAGAAGGAGGCAAACAGGCTCTGGCCCTAGAGGAAGGTGGTAGGAGGCTTCCAGTTTGGAATCACCAGGTCTCTCAAAGGCCTGGGTTTGAATGCTTGGGTTTGAATCCCTTTAGAGCCTCCACCCTTATATCTCAGAGACAATGAGCTCCATAACAGTGCCGACTGCAACTTCACCTCTGTAGACACCTTTTCCCTTTCCCTCCCCTCTCTCCTCATGCTAGCAGGGTACATGGTGGAAGAGGGCAGCCTCATGAAAGAACAGTGCACATGCACCCCATCACTCATACAAACACAAAATCATGTGCGAGTCACAAGGGCTACAAGCCTAGTACGTGCTGAGGGAACAGGGAGAGCTTTGAATCAAACATGAACTAGAAGTTGTAGAAGGAATCAGGATTTGTGAAAGAAGAATCTGATTGGCAGTTTGGATCAGATGTTCACTCCTGGTCCAATCAACCATGGCTGGGGGTGGGACAGCTAGTATAAAAATGGCCACCAGGCAGTCACCACGTGAAAGAGGGAGTCAGGCCTAAAAGACAGGCAAGAATATGGTGAGTATGGCGGCCACCCCAAAGGTAGTTTTTCCAGAGGTTGCTTTTCTTCCTGATTGGAAAATGGGAAACATGAGAAGGCTGAGCTTCTGAGAGGCTAAAGAATATTGCATGTAGGGAGGAAGAAATGAAGAAGAAAGACAAAGGGAAGCTTAAAAAGACACACTGTACTCTACCTATCTAAATTTAGCCAGCCCAAGCTTATTCCTTCTTGGTTAACAGTTTTCCTCCTGTAACTTTCACATTTTTGTCTGCAGCTTTCACAGTTCATTATTTACTTTATATGGCCCTACAGAAATCATCTTGGGCTAATATATTACTACAGCAACATACTACTGTATTACAAGCTGGAAAAGGAAAAACAACAGCACGGGGACAATAAAATATCTGGAGGAACTGAGAAGGTTAGAAAAACTGAAAACGATGGCCAGGACACACATGAGAAGACAGCATGAAAAAAAAGTGCAAATAACTTAAGGGTATATAGGACAAGAAACCGGAATTCGATCTGTATATGCCTGGAAAATAAGGGTGATACCAACATGAAACACGTATTAGTACACCAAAGTGTCTCCAGGTGACTGCCCAAAGGTATTCACCTGTCGGAAGCATATGACTGTCAAGATGAATCAGAGCCCCGTAAATTAACTAGGGAGTACACTGTAGGCAGAAATATGTTTTAACGAGAAAGACTGTAGCCTCGGATTTGTGGGCAGGAGTAGGCGTGCAAAGAATGAAAAACAGAGCTAGGAAAGAGAACAAAACAAATTCCTAATTCGTTTCTTTAACTGCTTGTGCAATTCAGTAGCTGGGCTTAAGTTTCCAAACAAGATAAGAGATGGAAAGTAACAACATCACCTAAAGTGCTGCTGCAACCTGAAGAATGGCTTAAATGTTTCTGCATGTAAAAGGATGTATAAATAGGAATAATGACATTTATTTTGAAGGAAACTTTAAACCGTATTTCCTCAAGCACACTCAGGACTGGATTAATGGAACCAGGGGGAGTGATTAATTAACAAGCCTGAGATCCAGTTCCTAGGCTTTATTTGTTTCTAAATTTTAATAACCCAATATCCTATTTAATAATTAACAGTCAAAAATATGATCCAGTTCAATATAACGAACATTAAAATGTTTTCCTACTAGAATATTATGTTTCTAAGAAGCTTTTGGATTTCCTGGAACTATTTAGTATGATTTTAAAAGAGCATACAGTAATTCTGAAAATGTTTTGAGAAAATGTTTGGATATACAGAAAGCTTTCTGAAAGTGAGACCTATGACTCCATTGAATAGTAGAAGGAAGAAGAAACATTTAAAATGATATATAACATTAGAATGGACAAAATATCATAAATGAAACTGTGTTTTTGAGAATAACCTGTTCTGCCAACAATATAATTTCTTTGCCTACAAATGGAGTGGCATGTTCAAATATTTATTGCTGACCGGGCGCAGTGGCTCACGCCTGTATCCTAGCACTCTGGGAGGCCGAGGTGGCAGGATCGCTCAAGGTCAGGCATTCCAAATATTTATTGTTGTTTGTTATTTGTCCATTTGTTTA
Source organism: Lepilemur septentrionalis (assembly GCA_963573855.1). Classification (NCBI taxonomy): domain Eukaryota; kingdom Metazoa; phylum Chordata; class Mammalia; order Primates; family Lepilemuridae; genus Lepilemur; species Lepilemur septentrionalis. Next base: position 4,197 of record CAUYMX010112910.1, on the reverse strand, counting down.
CTCAGTAGCATTTATTGAGTGTCTACCTCTATGTTCAGACACCATTTCAGGTGCTGGAGTGGAAGGAGGAATAAAAATGATAATAATAACTACCATTTCCTGAGTGCTTATTACATGACTATCTCCTTGAGCCCCACATTAAGAGAATGAACTACATATTATTATTTCTATTTTCCAGAAGAGGAAACTGAGGCTTGCTTAAAGCCACGTAAACAAAAAGGATAGAGCAAGAGTTAAGCGAGAGATAGCACCAGCATCTGCTGCTCTTAATCACTGTATGTACAACTTCCTGCAAGAAGCTAATTAGTTTGGAATTTATTTCAAAATCTCTAGCAGCCAATTTATTCTTGGCACATAGTAGACTCAATAAATATTTGATAAATGAATTGAAACTAAATCACCAGATTTATATTTTAATTTTGGTTTCTATAAAAGAGTATTATTACTTACTCTGGTGGATGTGATCATAAATAATCATGATCTTACCAATTGCTTGTAAATATTATGTTGGCCACCCTTGATAATCCTGCTACAGTTGTCAGACCTAAACCCTCTTGGATAAATAGGTCTCAGGAGTAAGTTGCAGATTTTAGAAGTGTGTCTCGTATGATTCCAGAATTTAACACTCCTTTCCCTCTACAGATTATTCAGGTTTTGGTCTTCACTGAAGTTGCTGGAGCTTAACAAGCTAACTGAAGTTGAATGTTTCATTTATTTATTTATTTTAAAGAAAAACTTTAATTTTCTGTCAGAGCAAAGGGCCAGCAAAGGTGTGTGGCCCTAGGATGCTGGGGTCGCATTCCAAGTCTGCTATGGGCTAGTGGTGTGACCAGTGAAGAGTGCCCCTCTGCACCCGATTCTGAAATCCGTTCACAATGCATAGTCTTCCAGCTGCCATGTGACTCTCAGACTTTCCTCTGGGGTACACAGACAGAGGTCATTGAAAAGGAACCAATTTCCATCTGGAGGGACTGTTTCCTACAATTAATCTGCCTGAAACACGCCTATGGATACATAAGCTAATTGAAAAAAATAGTTCCACCTGTGTAATTAAGAAATGTATTTCTAATAAAATTTTACTGTTCATTTCATAATTACATATCAGGATGTATCATATATTTGTTTTGGATCATCTATGTATACTAATAGTAATTATAAAACCTTAAACCAGAAGAAATTTTTAAGACCTGGAGACTTGAGATTACCAAAATATTTAAAAATTTAATTTTAAATGCACATACACATTTTGGTTGCAGAAAAATTTGATGGTTTTACCCATAGAAGACTTTCAGGCTTAAACATAGATGACATTGGGAGGAGGAGGAGAAATGGAATGAAAATACAGGTTTAGCCAGGTGAAGTGGTGCAGGCCTGTAATGCTAGCTACCTGGGAGGCTGAGGCAGGAGGATCTCTTGAGCCCAAGAGTTAAAGTCCAGCCTAGACAACACAGTGAGACCCCATTTCTGAAAAAAATAAGTTTAAGGAAGAAAACCAAATACTATTATAGTGTTATTTTCCACTGTAAAGACAAGCTCATTAATGTATTTTTTTTTTTTTTTTTTGAGACAGAGTTTCACTCTGTTCCCCAGGCTAGAGTGCCGTGGCATCAGCCTAGCTCACAGCAACCTCAAACTCGTGGCTCAAGCGATCCTCTGCCTCCGCCTCCCGAGTAGCTGGGTACACAGGCATGTGCCACCATGCCTGGCTAATTTTTTCTATTTTTGGTAGAGACAGGGTCTCGCTCTTACTCAGGCTGGTCTCGAACTCCTGAGCTCAAATGATCTACCAGCCTCGGCCTCCCAGAATGCTAGGGTTATAGGCGTGAGCCACCGCGCCCGGCCTCATTAATGTGTTTTTTTAAAGGAATGAAGGCAGAAATCAAATTGATTTGGTATTTTGCTTTCAATTAATACAATTGGCTTTTTTTTTTTTTTTTGGTAGACCCTGGGCACATCAAACAATTGGCTTTTTTTTTTCCTTTTTTAATTTTGAAACAAGAGGTAAAAGCAAGAACAATTGGCTTTTTTAAGTGTCAAAATTCTGTTTTTGCTAATTTAAATTTATGACTTAAAAAATTAATAACTTCAAAATGTATGAGGGCGTCAAATGTTTTGTTTTTAAATTATTATGAAAGCTAAGGGAGCAAGAACCTTTAAAAGCTGTGTTATCAAAGATCTGAGGTTCATACAAGCTCTAAAAAAATCTTTTACTATTTCAAAATTTCTAGTCAAAGAAATTAACACATTGTAATATCAGGTTAAAAACTACCATTTCAGAAAATTATCCTATTAGTATAATTAGTGCTCATAACATTTTATATGCAATCAAGTTTAATTAAAATGGCTCTTATGAAAAAATCGACATTCATAAGTCCCAAGAACAAATTCTAGAGATTGACATTAAAGCCCATTGAACATTGATTTGCTCACTCCTTGAACACATTAATGAGCCCCTCTCCTAGACGAACACAGTGGGAGGCCCTGGGAGCCCAGCCTGAATCACAGGGCTCAGGGCCCTGTTCCTGGGAGCTTACGTTGCAGTGGGGGAAGGCAGTCTGTAAATAGGCAAATGCATAACTAGAATAACCACAGATTGGGTTAAGTGCTGAGGGAAATGAAAACCAAGTGGAGTGATAACAAGTAATTGGGGAGTGGAGACAGAGTGGGATTTACTATGAAGCTAACGAAGCTTAAGATTTTTTTTTTTAACAGAGACAGTTTCTTGCTCTGTCACCTAGGCTGGAGTGCAGTGGTACAATAATAGCTCACTGCAGCCTCTGACTCCTGAGCTCAAGAGATCCTACTGCCTTAGCCTCCCACGTAGCTGGGACTACAGGCATGCACTACCACACCTGGCTAATTTTTCTATTTTTTGTAAAGATGAGGTTTCACTATGTTGCCTAGGCTGGTCTCGAACTCCTGGCCTCAAGTGATGCTCCCACCTTGGCCTCCCAAAGTTCTGGGATTACAGGCGTGAGCCATCACGCCCAGCCTGAAGCTTAAGTTTCAGAGCTCTTCATCTGCACAGGCCCTTTTCAAGGCCCTGGGAGGGATGCTCACACCCAGGGTGAATGTTAACATGTATATGCATATACACATGACACACACAGACATAGACACCTCCCCGACAGGCCACACATACCACACACACCCTATCATACATACCACACCCCACACACACCCCTGCACAGAATACACTCCACACCACACACACAGAGACACCCCAGCACATACCACATACATACACCACACAACCAAAACCAGAACACTTTGACACCCTAAAGCCATAGAGCTCATATATGCAAAAACTTAATAGAGATTTCTCCAATTTTTACAGCAATCCTAAAAGTTTACATGACATTACCAAAAATGAGTAATGAAACCAAAGAAAGTTTTCTAAACTGTCAAATTATAAAAACACTTTTTAGCTAGGTGTGGTGGCAGCATCAGCTACAGCAGAGGCAGAGGCAGGAGGATCCCTTGAGTCCAGGAGTTCAAGGCTATAGTGTGCGATGATCATGCCTGTGAATAGCCACTGCATACCAACCCAGGCAACATACCACGACTCTGTCTCTTCGAACAAACAAACACCTTTCAATCAATGATAATATACTACACACTGAATTATCATTTTATTTGCTGTATAGAAAATATTACACAATCATTTTCATAGGAGGAGGTGATCAAAGAATGTGTGGCCAAAATTATAGGCAAAGTATTATGTCAGGCAATTAATTAATATAAATGCATGTTGTTTTTCTGGCTTTTCAGATGGTTGAGATATTTGTCAGCTTTTTTATTTTGTATCTTGTGATTTCTTATTCTAAATAAGTGCTCACTTCTATATGACTTTTATGTTCATAATTTTGTATTCTTTTTCTCAAACTATATAAATTTCAGCCTCCACAAAACCTGTCCGGTCCCTGGGTGGAGCTGCTCCAGAAGGAAGGATCTGGAAAGCCCTTCCTGAGCTGCTGACCCCGGCGAGCAGAGCATTCCAGGAAGAGGTAAGTGCCAGGGGCTGAAGGGACAAGGACAGTCTCTGCCAGAGAAGCCAGTGTGGCTGGAGCAGAGAGGACACAGCCGCCAGCTCACGCCGCGCCTTGGAGGATCTCATTCCAAACACAACCAAATGACCATCTGATTCATATTTTAAAATGTAAAAAAAAAAAAAAAAAAAAAGGTAGAATATTAAAA
>CAUYMX010112907.1:0-11508 GCA_963573855.1 Lepilemur septentrionalis | reverse complement strand
CAAACTCCTGGGCTCAAGCGATCCTCCTGCCTCAGCCTCATGAGTAGCTGGGACTACAGGCATGCACCACCATGCCCAGCTAATTTTTTCTATATATTTTTAGTTGGCCAATTAATTTCTTTCTATTTTTAGTAGAGATGGGGCCTCGCTCTTGCTCAGGCTGGTCTCGAACTCCTGAGCTCAAATGATCCTCCCACCTTGGCCTCCCAAAGTGCTAGGATTACAGGCGTGAGCCACCGTGCTCTTTTTGTTTCTTAATCTTAAAAAAGCCTTTAAAGGTCACCCATTTTTATTCAGTTAATTAGGCAAAAAAGATTGCATTGACGTGGCTAAATTCCCAGGACCCTTAGTTCTTCACAGATAGACTAAATAGCTGGCATCATTGCTTACAAAAGTATCTTGAACTTGATAGAGTTTATGTTGAGAAATAAAGTTTATATTTTTATCTCTTAATTCCATTTTTCTACAAACTTTTTGAAGTCCCCTTGTATAATCTTATGATTATACATTCATCACTTGACTTTTGAAATTTCTACATTTAGTATATAAATATCAACTGGTCTAGTTTAATAATTTTTGTGTTTTGTTTCTAAACACTGAGATAAAAATGAAGGTTCTAATCATGATTTTATATATATGTGTGTGTGTGTGTGTGTGTGTGTGTGTGTAAAGATAAAGATATATGTTTCCTAGCTCTGGCCACTGAGAGGATTAGTAGCAATTGAGCACATGTAGCACCCAGATGTTGGTTTCTAAAAACCATTCTCTACTAGAAAGAACCAGAGCTTCTTGGCAAAATGGCTGAATCAGACTTTGGGGCAGGGACAGCCCGGTTTAGCGTGGATCATCTCGATGAACCAGAGAGAGTAAGGAAGCACTCAAGGAATGATGGGAACACAGGAGTCCAGCTTGAAGACAAGATGAAATTAGGAAATCAACACTTGGTAACCATAAGAGTAATATGTGATTCAGGCAAGACTCATCAATGAATATTAGAGTGAGGGAGTAAATTTCTGATGAGTAAAAGAATATTTATATAGCTCTAAGTATCTCTGTAACTATGGGACCAGCCCAAACTGGGCATACTCTGTTGACAACAAAATGTCAAGTCACCTTTTAGGTATAACAGAGCCAAAAACTCCAAGTCATATAGCCCAGGTATGTGCAATAGGAGAAGCTTTGACCCCTAACAACACCCAGAACCAACAATATCTCCCCTCAGAACCAAGACGATCAGGACATGACTGGAACTTGAATGCCAGAGCTCTTTCAGAAATAAAGGGTTTATTGGCCTGAAAGATGAGGGGCCTCAACACATCTTTCTGTAAACGGCCAAAACTCTCCAATCAGACCCTGCCAAGACAACATTCCTAAATCCTTTCCCTTACCCTCTGAAACTGTAAGTTTAACCCAGACCACAAATCGGGGAGACAGATTTGAGCCCACTCCTGTCTCCTTGCTGATGAGTTTTGCAATAAGTCTTTGTTTTCTGTAAAGCCAGTGTTACAGTTATTGGCTTCTGTGCACACTGGACAGTGAGCTCATTTGCTCTATAATATCTCTTCAAAAGAAACTAATTAAAGGAAAAAAGAATAACTTTACTGTGGAAGAAACTGGAAGACATTACAATAATCAAATGATTCAAGTTAATATCACTAGTAACAAGATAAATCAACATCATGTGCTTCCTGTATAATCCATTGAAAACACCACCACATCACTTCTGGGGTATTTCTGCCAAAATGAATAACCTGATTCTAATGAGGAAACATCAGATAAACTCAAATTGAGGGACATTCTACAAAATAATTTGCTTGTACTCATCAAGGTAATAATGAAAGACAAGAAACACCGAGGAATTGTTCCAGATTAAAGACTAAAGAGCCATGACAACTGCATGTGGCTCATGATCTCAAAGTTTCTTAATAAAAGGCAGCGCTCAGAAAATGAGTGAAACTGAATAAAGTCTAGGGATTGATTAGTCAATATTACTGTTATCAAATGTTATTCCTGATTTTTACCATTATGTTATAGTTATATAAAAGAATGTCTTTGTATCTTAGAAAATACAACCTAAGTATTTAGGGGTAAAGGAACATCATGGCTGCAATTTACTCAAATGGTTCAGGGAAAAGAATGTATACATATACATAATTTATACATAAAAATTTATACATAAAGAGAATGATAAAGCAAATGTGGTAAAAAGTTAACATTTGGGGAATCTGTATGGAGGGTATATATAGTATATGGGACTTCTTTGTGTTATTCCTACAATTGTTCTGTCAGTCTGAAACTATGTCAAAATACAATTAAAAAATAAGTAAAAAAGAAAGAGTATAAGTGTCTGGCTACTATTTGCAAGCATTTATCTAGAGAAAAAACCAAAATGAAATAACTGTAGAGACTGTCTTTTTTTTTTTTTTTCAGACAGAATCTCATTGTGCTGCCCGGGCTAGAGTGCCGTGGCGTCAGCCTACCTCACAGCAACCTCAAACTCCTGGGCCCAAGCAATCCTCCTGCCTCAGCCTTCCGAATAGCTGGGACTACAGGCATGCACCACCATGCCTGGCTAATTTTTTCTATATATTTTTAGTTGTTCAGCTCATTTCTTTCTAGTTTTGGTAGAGACGGGGTCTCGCTCTTGCTCAGGCTGGTTTCGAACTCCTGATCTTGAGCAATCCACCTGCCTCGGCCTCCCAAAGTGCTAGGATTACCGGCGTGAGCCACCGCACCTGGCCTAGAGACTGTCTTTATTCTTGAATTTGTGAAAAATCAAACTGGAAAAAACTCAACAGAATTTTCTTTCTAGTTCAGTGCTTATGTACAATAGATAACATCATGTGTTTCAGAATTTTGAGCAAATCAATGCAACTAACAAGTCAGGTGAAAGTCATCATGAGACAAATTTTCAGAATTATTTTTTATGCTCATTAACTTTTTCATTATCAGCAGTCCCTATATTTCTTTTCTTTAAAACTATTTTAATAAGTACATGGATCATTTATCCTATTCTTAGGGTAAATGATTTCACACAAAAGCATCTGCAGCAAAATGGGAGTCTCACTTCTCAGCTCATACTCATCAGGCTTGTTTCATGTTCTCCAGTCTTCCTGTAAACATTACAAGATACTTGACATCCTTGTAATTTATTTTCTACTTATATTAGAACTCTGACTAATAAAATTCTGTTGGATTTTCTTGGTGACAATCATAAATTGTGCAAAGGTACCTCTGCCTTTCCATATACCTCCTTACTGCTTCTTATTGCACTGGCTGGACCCTATAGGACACATAAATTGTAGAGTTGATAGCAGGCATTCTGGCTGGCTTGTTTCTCCATAGTTCTGATCTCATCTGAACTATGATCTCATCTATTCTTCAAAATTCTTAAAAATTGTCTCTTATTGGTATTCCCTTGTTTTCCTTTACCAACCTCCATGCAATTTCATAAATGAATCCCTGGAGATTTGCAGCCTACCAACTGGGAAATGCTTCTCCAGGTAATGTAAGCTATTAAGGAGAATTACATGATAAAATCCTTTTGTAAAACTGAGAAGGTGGGTTTGAGGGAATATAGAGTCCAGGTTGTAGGGAAGAGAAACTTGTAGTAGAAAGATCCTTTAGGAAGTTATACCAATAGTCTAGGAGAAAAAAAGAATGTGGCAATGTGGATTCCCACTGAGCAACTTTGAATAATCTTTTCCTCCACTAATTTAAAATTATGAAAACAAACTGTAAGTAAGCCAAGAGCTGTATTTACTTTAAAACCTTTCTGGGCCGGGCACGGTAGCTCATGCCTGTAATCCTAGCACTCTGGGAGGCCGAGGTGGGAGGATCACTCAAGGTCAGGAGCTCGAAACCAGCCTGAGGAAGAGTGAGACCCCGTCTCTACTAAAAATAGAAAGAAATTAATTGGATAACTAAAAATATATATAGAAAAAAATTAGCTGGGCATGGTGGCGTTTGCCTGTAGTCCAAGCTACTCAGGAGGCTGAGGCAGGAAGATCACTTGGGCCCAGGAGTTTGAGGTTGCTGTGAGCTAAGCTGACGCCACGGCACTCTAGCCCGGGCAACACAGTGAGACTCTGCCTTTAAAAAAAAAAAAAAAAACCTTTCTGGACTTACTCACCCTAACCTCTGTCCTCTGTCCTGTGACAGGCCATGGTGCTTCTTCAGTATCCCCTTTTGAACCAATCACAGTCTATTTGTATAACAATTTCTTTGTACATGTCTTATTTCCCCCATTATCCTATTACCTTCATGAGGGAAAGATAAGTCTTTTATTATCTAATATGTACTTAATCTGAATGTCATTGCAGGGAGATCAACAACATGTTATTTGATTACACAAATTAAACCATAAAGCAAAGAAAAAAGAGTCCCCTCCTGTCCAATGTGGAAACCTGGGGGACCCTGCCTATCCATACTCTAGGTCTAAGAGACAAACTTCTGAATTATTCTCTAAATGAGAATACTCTACAGTATTTCAAAAGGATCACTACTGCCTGAATTTGCCACATAAATAATTTTAATTCTTAGCTTAATTTTGTAATCACAGACATTTAAAAATTTGGAGCCTTTATTTACAATAGGGAGAAGTCCAATTAATTACAATTGAGATAAGATAAACAGGAGTATCATATTTATTCTATAGTAAAATACCAAGTAAGCCAGACAGTTTAACTTTTATTAGTCAAAAACTTTAAGAAATGCTGATTTTATAAAAAATGAAATTATCTATAAATACATCAAGAATAAAATGCTTAGGAGTTAACTTAGGAAGTGAAAGACTTGCACAATGAAAACTACAAAACATTTCTGAAAGAAATTAAAGAAGACATAAATATATGGAAAGACACCCCGCGATCATGGATTTGAAGTGTTTTTTGTAATTCCCTTTTTGGACTCTTCATTGTCAGTATATGGAAATGCAACTAATTTTTGAGTGTTGACTTTGTATCCTGCTTCTTTGTTGAATTTATTAGTTCCATCAAGTTCTTATGTGGAATCTTTAGGGTTTTCTATGTATAAGACCGTATCATCTGTGAGCAGAGATAATTTTGCTGCTTCTTTTCCGATAGATGCCTTTTCTTTCTTTTCCTTGCCTACCTGCTCTGGCTAGGACTTCCAGTACTATGTTGAACAGAGGTGGTGAAAGCAGGCATCCTTGCTTAGTTTCTTACTTGCGGGGAAAAGCTTCAGTCTTTCACCACTGAGGATGATGCTTGCTATGGGTTTTCATGTATGGCTTTTATTATGTTCACATAGTTTCCTTCTATTTCTAGTTTCTTTCTTTCTTTTTTTTGGAGGGGGGTACCAAATTCCTTTATTTGAAGGAATGGTACAAACGAAAGAACTTAAGTATATGTTTTGGTACAACTTATAGAAAAGGTAAAGGAAACCCTGACATGCATGTACTGCCTGGATGACCATGGAAGTCACCCCGTGGCTATGGCAAAGTTAGCCTAAGGCTTAGCTCTTATCACTGTCTCCCAGGGTGTGCTTGTCAAAGAGATACTCCGTCATGCCAGATTCGGGGGCTCCCATCTTGCGCAGGTTGGTTACGTGGTTACCCAATTCTTCGATGGATTTCACCTGCTCATTCAGGTAATGCGTCTCAATGAAGTCACACAAGCGGGGGTCATTTTTGTCAGTGGCCAGTTTGTGCAGTTCCAGTAGTGACTGATTCACACTTTTTTCCAAGTGTAACGCACACTCCATTGCATACAGCCCGCTCTCCCAATCATCATGGTCTGGTTTCTGGATGTCCTGAAGGAAGATTCGGCCACCTCGTTGGTTTTGTAGCTTCATCAGTTTCTCAGCATGTTCCCTCTCCTCATGAGATTGGTGAAGAAAGTATTTGGCAAAATTCTTCAACGCCACATCATCATGGTCAAAGTAATAAGACATACATAGACGTAGGACGTAGAGCTCCAGCTTGATCTGGCGGTGGATGGCGGCCTCCGAGTCCTGGTGGTAGTTGTGGCGCACCTGCGAGGAGGACGCGGTCGTCATGGCGGCGGCTGAGGAGAGGCGGCAGCGGGGGTCTTGGGGCGGTCGGAAGGCGCGGTGAGGAGGCGGGAGAGGGCTGGCTCCGAGCGGGCGGCCGGCCGGGGTGGGTGGGGGTCGAGTGCCGGGTTCCGTCCAAGCATTGTTGAAGCAGAAAACCGCGGTGACTCTCGGCGAAGAACGTCTCTATTCCTAGTTTCTTGAATGTTTTTATTATGAAAGAATTTTGTCAAATACTTCTGCAGTAATTGAGATGATCATGTGGGGTTTCTTCCTTCATTCTGTTACTCTGTTAATGTGTAGATCAATTTTTGTATGTTGAATCATCCTTGCACTCCAGGGATAAATTTTACTTGATCATGGTACATAATTCTTTTAATATGCTGCTGAATTCACTTTGCTAGCATTTTATTGAAGATTTTTGTATTAATGTTCACAAAGAATATTGGTTTGTAGTTTTAGTGTCTTTGACTTTTGTATCAGGGTAATGCTGGCCTCATTTATAATAAGTTAGGGAGAGTTCCTTTTTCAGTTTTTTGGAAAATTCTGAGAATGACTAGTGTTCTTCTTTAAATGTTTGGTAGAATTTATGAGTGAAGCCATTAGGCTTTTCTTTGTTAATAATCAAATTTTTGATTATTGATTCAATCTTCTTACTAATTATAGGTCTTATCAGATTTTCTATTCCTTTGTGGTTTAGTCTTGGTAGATTTTGTGTTTCTAGAAATTTGTCCATTTCATCTAGGTTATCCATCTAGGTGTACGATTGCTCACTGTTCTCTCTTATAATCCTTTTTATTTATTTTATTTAGAGTTGGTATAATGCCCCTTTAATTTCTGATTTTAGTAATTTGAGTCTTCTTTTTTCTTAGTCTATTAGCTAGAAGCTAAAATTTGTCAATTTTGTTGATATTTTCAAAGAACCCACTTTTAGTTTTGTTGATTTTCTCCATCATTTTTCTGTTTTCTATTTTGTTTATCTCTGTTCTAATCTTTATTATTTCCCTCCTCCTGCTAGTTTTGGGTTTAGTTTGTTCATTCTCTAGTTTCATAAATTGTAAAATTACGTTGTTGATTTGAGATCTTTCTTGTTTTTAAATGTGTTTACAACGATAAATTTCACCCTTAGCACTGCTTTCACTGCGTCCCATAAGTTTTAATATATTCGGTTTTCATTTTCATTTGTCTCTAAGTATTTTCTAATTTCCCTTGTGATTTCTTCTTTGATCCACTGTTGTTTAAAAGTGTTTTGTTTGATTTCTGCAAGTTTGTGAAATTTCCAGTTTTACTTCTGTTTTGTTATTGATTTAACTTCATCCCATTGTGGTCAGAGAAGATACTTTGTATGATATCTATCTTTTAAAATCTACTGAGTAAGTGCATCAGGAGCAGTTAAAAAAATCCATTGAGACTTAATTTTTAGCCTAACATATGGCCCATCCTAGGAAATGTCTCATGTGCACTTGAGAAGAATGTGTATGCTGTTGTTATTAGGTAAAATGTCCTGTATATGTCTATTAGATCTAGCTGGTTTATTGTGTTATTCAAGTCCTCTATCTTCTTATCTTTTGTCTCGTTGTTCTATCCATTAAGAGCAAGGTATTAAAGTTTCCAACCATTATTGTAGAACTCTCTATTCTCCCTTCAATTCTATCAATTTATGTTATTTTTATGTTCTGTTATTAGGTGGGTAAATATTTATAGCTGTTATATCTTCTTGCTGTATTGAATTTTATTAATACATAATGTCCTTTTTTGTCTCTTATAGTCTTTTTTGATTTAAAGTCTGTTTTTTCTGATATTAATATAGCCACCTCTGCTCTCTTTCGGTTACTACTTGTATGGAATAGTATTCTTTTCCATTCTTTCACTTTAAACTTATTTGTGTCTTTGAATTCAAAGTGAGTCTCTCTGGATAGCATATAGTTGGATCATATTTTTTTAAAATCCATTCTGCCAATCTCTGTCTTTTGACTGGAGAGTTTAATCCATTTACATTTAAAGTAACTGCTGATAAGAAGGGACTTACTTCTCTCATTTTGCTATTTATTTTCTATTTGCCTGTTGGCTTTTTTGTTCCTCATTTCCTGTATTATTGTCTTCTTTGTAGTTTAATTTTTTGTAGTGAAACATTAAAATTTCTTTCTCATTTCCTTTTGTATATATCCTTTAGATATTTTTTGTTCTTACCATGTGGATTACATTTAACATCCTAAAGTTATAACACTCTAATCTGAATTTATACTAGCTTAATTTCAATAACATATAACAATGTTGCTCCTTTAACAGTTTCATCCTACCGCTTTCAGTTATTATCACAAAATTTTATCTTTATACACTGTGTCTAAAAATATAAACTAATATTATGTTTAATGCACTAGTCTCTTAAATCATGGAAAAAAGTAGAGTTACACACTATTGTTACAATTATATAAGTTTTTATAATTGCCCATGTATTTACCTTTGCTGAAATCTTTATTTCTTCATATAGCTTTGGATTAATGAATATATTTTTAAAAAAGAATAGTGATAGTTCTTTTTTTAAACAGCTTTATTGAGATATAATTCATATGCAATTCACCTATTTTTAATATGTTCACAGAGTTATGCAACCACCAGCACAACTGCTTTTAGGGCACATTCATCACCCTAATAAGAAATTATGTACCCATTAGCAGTTACTCCAATCCTGCCCTCCAGCCTCAGCAACCACTAATTTACTTTTTGTCTCTATAGATTTGCCTATTCTAGACATTTCACATAAATGGAATCATACAATATCTGGTCCACTGTGATTGGCTTCTTCCACTTAGCGTGTTGTTAAGGTTCATCAATGTTGTAGCATGTATCACTACTTCATTCTTTTTTTTTTTTGCTAAGTAATATTCCACTATATGGATATACCACATTTTATTTATCCATTCACCAGCTGATAGACATTTCAGTTATTTCCTCTTTTTGGTTATTACAATAATGCTGCTATGAACAAATCTTTGTGTGGATGTCTGTTTTCATTTCTCTTGACTATATACCTAGGAATGGAATTGCTGGGCCACATGGTAACTCTATGTTTTACATTTTGTAGTACTGCCAAACTGTTTTCCAGAGCATCTGTACCATTTATTCCCATTAGCAATGGATGTAAGTTCCAATTTCTGTACATCCTAGCCATCATTTGTTATTCTCTCTTTTTTTTAAAGTCCCAACCTTGGCATGGATGTTATTCTCTTTTTGATTATAGCCATCTTAGGGTATGAAGTGGTATCTCATTGTAGTTAATTTGTTTATTAGACCTTGGCTTGGTTAAAAAAATGATTTTGTTACACTTATAGCAATATATGTAATACACACATTTCATATATTGTTATAAGATCCAAGCATAGAGATAAAAACAATAAAATGAAGCCAAAGGAACATAAAAAGATACATGAAAATGAATGCCAGAATATCATGCATTGGGACTAAAGTTAGACTATGAAATTATCTGGTTTAGTTCCCAGGGTCATGATGCTTTTGAGATAAAAACATTTTAGTAACTCAAAAGAAGTTCAGTTCTTCATGGGTTTAAGAGGATAAAAAGGAGAACCATGTTACAAATAGCAATAAAATTAAAATGCCATAAATTTCAAACTCCTAGGCCTCAAACTGTATGAAACAAAATATAACATTTAGACCAATAGCTTTTTATACTATACTATGATGGCAACCCACGGTAAGAAATATTTTACACGGTGAGCTAGTATATACATATACATACACACTTGTACATACATGAGTGTGTGTAACTAAACCAAATATTTTGAGAAGTAATACTTAAACTTACTACCAGAAATGCATTCACAATATATCGTTTAAAATGTTAAAAAAAGGAACGAAGCAAAGCAAAACAACTTTGTTGGTTCCAAATCACTAAATTGTGCATTATGACCTGTAACTTGGAAAACACTTACTTAGCCTACAAACAAGGGAAAGAATATTTAAATGCATGATACGAGTTAAATCATGACTATCAAATTACCATTCTATGTAAATAGTTCCGATGTTGTCCAACATGGTATTTCATGGACACAAAGACTGATTCAGAACTTAGACACTGAAAATGAAATATAACTACTTGAGCTAAGTCAAATAGAAAAAATGGACCTCTGACATTTACTAGCACCTTAGTAGCTAACAGAATAGTATTTCGATGGCTTTCTATGGTTCAATGACATGTTTTTTCAGTGAGATAGACATTTCATATAGGATTATTTTGTTTAGATATAAATGAGTCCTGTTGGCTCCTTCCAAACACAAGTTATATGATTAAAATGTTATTATTTGATAATCAGAGAATATCCAAAATATGGAAATACTAAAATCTACAACACAGAACAGTATTTCCTAACTTTTTTCCGGACTGGAAAATTCCTTTTATAATGGTATATAATTTCAAAAACTCCTTGGGTATTAAAAATTTCATTTTATCATTTTTATACAACAGAGTGATTTTGAAGTGAGATAAAACACAATTTGCTGACAAATGCAAAGTTACACAGCATGTCCTAAAATGTAGATTAAAATGTAATTGCTAGAGATGAAATGAAAATGGATTAAATAGAGCTTTTACGACCTGATAATTCTTGCATTTTGTGTTTTTAAAAAACTAACTGTCAAATGCAATGGCTTCAATGTAAAAAAAAAAAAAAAAGTAAAGGAAGAAAAAAGAAAAAAACTGATTTTCATAATTTCTTTTTAAAAAAATTTAAAAATGCTCAAGACAGATATATGATTCCTTGAAAGAAATTATCAGCACAGTAAATGCATTTAAGCTGTGATTTCTTCTCAAATTTTAGAGCGTGTGACTGAAAGCATAAAGGAAAAAAATGTGGAAGAATTTGACAATTCCAATTTTTGAAATATACAATATAGCTGATAGAACATTTATATTTTGAGGGAAGGAAGAATGATTGAAAGGTGATATTACTGCCAACTATTGGAGAATGTGGGTCAGTGGAACTGTCTTTAGTATTTCATATGTTAACAGCACTTGCTGACTCATGGCTAATTTTCAACTTTGTAGATGAGCCTTTCAATCCCTTTACAATTTATTTACATGTCTAATCATTTTTAAAAAATGGAAATCAAGAATAAGAGAAAATGCAAATAAAATATTTGTACTACCCATTAATAACTCTAAAAATTTTTTTTAAATGCTAAGAGACAATTTCAGCCTACACTTCTCAGCAAAACCAAAAACAGACAAAAAGTTAACTATTTAAAAAGTTAAAGTCTATACTAAATAATACTATTATATTTTCTTGTCTTTTCTTTTTTTTTTTTTTGAGACAGAGTCTCACTCTGTTGCCTGGGCTAGAGTGCCGTGGTGTCAGCCTAGCTCACAGCAACCTCAAACTCCTGGGCTCAAGCAATCCTTCTGCCTCAGCCTCCTGAGTAGCTGGGACTACAGGCATGCGCCACCATGCCCGGCTAATTTTTTCTATATATTTTTAGTTG
>CAUYMX010112906.1:0-35324 GCA_963573855.1 Lepilemur septentrionalis | reverse complement strand
GAAATTAATTGGCCAACTTAAAAATATATAGAAAAAATTAGCCAGGCATGGTGGTGCATGCCTGTAGTCCCAGCTACTCGGGAGGCTGAGGCAGAAGGATCACTTGAGCCCAGGAGTTTGAGGTTGCTGTGAGCTAGGCTGACAGCATGGCACTCCTCCCAGGCAACAGAGTGAGACTCTGTTTCAAAAAAAAAATTAAAAAAAAATAAAACCACAATGAGATAGCATTTCACACCCACCAGATAGGCTGGTATTAAAAAGTTGGACGTTACCACATGCTAGGGAGATTGTGGGGTAACAGGAATTGTCATTCGCTCGAAAATGTTCATAGCAACATTGTTCATAACAGCCCCAAACTGAAAATTGCCCAAATGACACATCAATGACAGAACAGCTAAATGGTGGTATAGTCACACAACGAAATACGAGACAGCAGCGAAAATTAGCCACAAATACACAAATACAATACTTAGTGTTAAGCAAAAGATGCAAGTCACAGCAAACACACATCGTGAGTCCATTCATACGTTGTTCAAAAACAGGCAAAACTAAAACAACATATTGTTTAGGAATGTATGCCATGGTGGTAAAAAAAAAAAAAAAGGACACATAGAAAGACATTGGAATGATTGACAGAAATTTCAGCATTGTAAAGTTACCTCTCGGGGGAGGAAAGACATCTGATTATGGAGGAATACGCCGAGGGCCTCAAGTACAGTATTCAATTTCTATATTTATTCTATTTCTTAATTTGGGTGGTATGTATACAGGTGTCAGTTTTATTATTATTACTCATTAAATGGTACATAAAAGTATATGCTTACCTGTATGCATAATTTATTTATAATTTTTAAATTTAATAACAAAGGAAAGTTACAGTCAGACCAGAGGTGGGATGCAAGGGGCAGGTGCAAAGGTTAAGGGTGACAGAAATAGCGTGGCCTGCTCTCAAAGAACTTCAGTTCCCTGCTCAAACAAAGAGCTGGGAAAAGACCCCACCAAAGTGACAGGGGAACAGGTGGAGGAAGTGAGGCTGGAGAGGAAAGCAGGAGGCAGATCGTTCCAAACGGCAGTGACTGCTCGGGAACTGTGAATTTAGTAGTCTTCACAGCCTACACAGTATTACCTCTGCTGGCCCATCCATGTACTTTAGAAAAAGATTTTTTTCCGAGATGGACCTAAAGGGACCTGCTGACAGCTCATAAATGAGTTCTCTTTCTCAGACAGTATTTTTACTCTCAGGACAAATAAATAGCACCGAGTGGCTGCTCCGGGCTTATCAAGAACAGGGAGGGCGTGCAGGCTGGGCGGGCTCTGACGGGGCGTAGATGGAGAAGAGCTGATAGCAGCCTGAGCTGGCGGCAGGAGCTCCGACCATGTTGGCACCTCGGCTCTGCCAGGAAGGGGAAGAGAAGAACAAGCAAAAACAATTTAACATTCCACCTGCCCTTGGATCTATCCCGTGTTCCCAGGGACGCTGGACAGGGACAGTGGTTATCACATCCACCAGCATAAACTGCAGAATGTTGAATTTGGCCAGGTGGTTTTTTCTGGGGGGTGCTCATAGATATGACTCCTTTAGCCACACTGAGATTTGGAAATGGCAAGTGTTAACCAGGGTGCTCTACAGAAAGGACTCTGAGCCTAAGTTTCTTGCCTTTAGTATCCACTTGAGCACCCATTTGCTGGCCACTCCCAGAAGATCATGAAATCTTTTTATCTCAGTTTCCCCATCTATAAATATGGGGATAGTGACCACAGGGGCCATGTATATAAATTGGCACTGGAGTCATAGCATGTGAGAGTCAAACGGCCCTTGGAGGTCAAGGCAAGCATCTCTTGCCAGCTCCCGGAGCATCCTGCCTCACCCCAGCATGCACTGCGCTTATACGGTGCAATTACAGGTGCAGCTGCCTTCCTGGGGTCCTCGGTGAGCTCCACGTGAGAATGGAGCCCTGTGAGTCTTGCTCCCTGAGTACCCGCAGTGCCCAGCATGGTGCCTTGGACCCAGTAAGGTCCAAACCCTGCAGTTACGGAATGTGGCTCATCAGTCTTTTGAATCTATAGAGGGGAATGAGCTTTTAACTTCATGAAGTCAGATAGTCAACTCAAGGTTATCCCCAGTGGTGGGGACAGAAACTACCAAATACCTAATTTTCTGTCCCTAAAATGCAGCCCTTCTCCCAACCCTGAGTGCACGTTCTGTGGGTTCCAGGCCCTGGTTAGATCCTGGAAATACCAAGTGCAGGACCATAACCGGCTCTGGAGTAGTTCAGGCTCTGCTGGGGAAGACAGTCACCTCACGCCCACCGAGTTACAAAAAGCCTTGGAGGAAATAGCTGAGTGGGTCAGAAGGGGGACAGCAAACCTACATTTTAGGAAGCCGGGGAGGTTTTCCCCTAGAAGAGAGGGGCCAGGGGCATCCCTCCAAAGGAGGTGCCCCATCCACCCCATCCCCACACTGCACAGCAACTAATCTCTTTGCAGATCAAAATAAGGAATATTTATTGAGCATTTACAATATGCCAGGCCCTGTGCTAAATAATTTACATGGATTATTTTATTTAATCCTCATAACAACTGAGAGAAATACCACCATTGCCCCCATTTTACAAATTGAGGAAATGGAGGATCCACAGAACCTGATCGCTTGCTCAAGATCACAGGACGTGGCAGGCGGTGGAGGCGCAGGCCCGAGCACGAGGCGAGGCTGCTTCCCAGGCGGTGTGCCCTGGCAGCACGGCCGCTGGGCTTGCAGCAGGCGCAGGGCTCCTTGCTCCCCTCCGCCCTCGCTTAACACCTGAAGACCTAGAAAGGCCCAGAGGCCGCACAGCTGCGGATTCTTCTGTGGCCAATAAAGACTTCTTTGGAATGAGTCATTTCCTTCAAAAGGCAGGGAAAAATGCGTTTAGATTTTAGCAGAAATGCCCATCCCCACCCCACCCTCACGCCCTTACCCACTCCCTGATCTTGCTCAGCTCCCTGCACCCTCTGCCGGGAAGCACCGGCTGCTGGAGAGCTTCCCACTCAGCCTCACAAAGCCCTTTGTGGCGCGGGCACCTGAGGTCACAAAGGACCCCAGGGAAAGGAACCACCGCCAGGCCCATTTCCTCTGAAAGGCTGGGCCTCCTACATTCGATCCCAGTGACAGGAACAGACTTGCCTCCCAGAAGTTGGCCATCTACCTGGTTGTCATCCTTTACCGGGTGGGGCCTCTGTTTCTGTCTTGTTCTGCCTGCCCTCCTTCCCACCCGGTTTCTCTCTTCCCTACCTTTATCATCGTGCTCTGTTTTCCTGTCTCCTCCATCATTCGTTCATTCATTTTGCCTTTGCCTTATCGATGGAGCCTCTGATTCATAGGTCCCCTCTCTCGGTTTCCCTCCTATTCAGGCAGCCCCCTGCCGTGAGGGTCCCTCGCTAGCTGCCCTCTATTAACCCCACCCCCCTCACTGACCAATTCCAGAGCTTGAGCTGAGTTAAGCTAAGGCCACTTGGACGTTTCCTGCCAACCAGATGCTGTATTCATATTTGGTTTTTTAACAGCTTTATTGAGTTATAGTTACATGCAATAAAGTTCAACCATTTTAAGTACACAGTTCAACGACTTTTGGCAAATTTATACAGCATGTAACCGCTACCAAAATCAAGATACAGAACATTTTACATCACCTTGGAAAGTTTCCTTGTGCCCCTTTGCAATCAGTCCTCTCTCCCCATACCCTTGGCTCTTGGTAACCCTTAATCTGTTTTCTGTCACTACAGCTCTGGCTTTTTTTTTTTTTTTTAACAATTTCACATAAAGGACATCATATAGTATGTAGTCTTTTGTATCCTGGATGTTTTACTTAGGATGATGTTGTTGAGAGTCATCCATGTTGTCCCATGTGTTGCTGAGGAATCTTCCACCGTGGTTGTACCACCATTTATTTGATGCATCAGTTGATTGGCATTTGGGTGGCTTCCAATTTGGGGCTAAAATGAATAAAGCTGATATGACCGTTCATGCACAAGTCCTTGCGTGGACACAGGTTTTCATTTCTCTTAGGTGAATACTTGTGAGGACGATTGCTGAGTAGTGTGGAAAGTATATGTTTAACTTTATAAGGAATGCCCAACCTGGTTTCCAACGTGGTCACACCATTTTGCATTCCCGTAAGAAGTGTATGAGAATTCTAGTTGCTCCACATTCTCACCAACACTTGGTATGACCCATCTTTTTCATTTTAGCCATTCTCATAGGTGTGTCGTGGTATTGCATGGTGATTTTAGTTCGCATTCCTTTGATAATTGTTGATCTTGAGCACCTTTTCATGTGCTATTGGCTACTCAATATATCTTCCTTTGTGGTATCTGTTGCTCATTGTTATTGGGTTGTTTTTCTTCTTATGAATGTATTGTCAGATTTTCTCCCATCTGTTTTTATCTCTCTCTTTTCTCCTTCCTTCCTCCCTCTGTCTCTCTGGATCTATCTTTCTCCCATGGTGCCCTGTCCCAGTTTGACCCTAAGCCCATTCTCAGGGTCTTCCACCACCCTTCCTCTCCCTCCTTCTCCTGTGCCTCTTTCTCATGTTCTCCCTTATCTTCTCCTACACACCTCAAAACCTGAGAATCTGACATCCTTTCCCATTGCACATTAGAAATAACTCCATCACCAGCCCACAGATTGCTGTCCTGGCTGGGGTCAGTGTTCCAAATAGGGGAAAAGACACCGTCCCCAGATGAAAGCCCAGAGAAGTAAGAAAGACAGAGCCTGGTGTAATGAACAGACGGCTTTGCCTTCTGGCATCTTCTTCCTCCCTAAATGATGAATGATGTTTATGGATAGAAGTGCTTTTTATTCAAACATAACATTGGAAAGCCAGGGGTGTTAAGTGAAGTTCATCCTGCTTAATCAGTGGCCCAACAGTCTCCACAAACACAAGATTAGATGTTCACGTAACAAGGCTCTCCCTTGGCAGGTCTCCCAAGCCCAGCAGGGGTTTGCTCTGCCCAGCCATAGGGCAGGAGCAGCCTAGCCCAAAGCCAGCTCCTTTTCATGTCTGTTTGAGGGAACGGGTGTGACGATATTTGATTGCAAAGTGCAGAACACTTGATGCGGTGTTAGAGTACCTCAGATGAAGGACTGTGAAATGGTTTCTTTTTTTAATGCTTTATTGAGATAGAATTCACCTGCCATACAATTCACCCATTTAAAGTGTACAATTCAGAGGTTTTTGGTATATTCACAGATATGTGTGGCCATTAACCCCACAATGTTAGAACATTTTATCACCTCAAAAAGAAACCCAGTACACTTTATCCCCCTTATTCCCTCAACCCCTGGAAACCACCAATCTACTTTCTATCTCTATAGATTTACCTCTTTTGGACATTTTATATAAATGGAATCAAATAATATGTGGCTTCTTTTACTTAGTATAATGTCTTCCAGGTTCATCCATGTTCTCATATGCATCGATGCTTCATTCCCTCTCATGGCTGAATAATATTCCGCCAGACGAATATACTGTATTTTGTTTATTCATTCATCAGTTAACGGACACTTGGGTTGTTTCTACCTTTTGATGATGATGAATAATGCCTCTGTAAACTTTCATGTATGAGTTTTTGTGCAGACATATGTTTTCATTTTTCTTGGGTACATAGTAGGTATTACTCCTGTGCATATACTAGAGGTAGACTTAGTGGGTCATATGACAATCCTGTGTTTAATCATTTCAGGAGCTTCCAACTATTTTCCAAATGGCTGCACCATTTTACATTCCAACCAGCAATGCAGGAGGGTTTCAGTTTTTCTAATTCATCACCAACATTTGTTATTATCCGACCAAAATGCTTTTTTAGTCCTACCACTAGATCCTTGAAATGTCACAAATACACACATAACTACGCATACATTTACACAATCATTGACACAGACACATATAAAACTACATGGTTGTGCATACTTTCACACACCTCTAGAGTTCACATACACACAGAATCTTTTCAGTATTTACAATCACACACATAATTGTACATACATATAATCGCATGCACATGTTTCAATCCATAGACCACATGTGTGAACATAAGAAGACATACAATGGACCAATACCATCACACATGTGCATGCAATTGCTGTGGGTCTGAGCAAACATACACATTTACACACAGAACCAGAGACACATGCACTTAGTAATGCATTCACACCTGCACAAATACAAATGCACAAACAGTAGTTGGACATACAAAAGCATGAAAGGATAGTCGTTGAGAAGCACACATACATAGTTCCCATCACTTATGGGCGAGTATCTGAAAGCAGATTGAATATATTTACTCTGGATGACATGGAGATGGTTGAGATTTCACTAGTCCTTGGTGTACTAGGTAGGAAGACCTTTTCATTCATTTGTTTTTTAAGCTATAAGTACGTATTGGGCACACAAGAAATACAATGGTGAACAAGACTGACACAGTCCCTGCCCTTAGGGAACGTACAGTCTGGCGGAGGGGGAGAGATGGTCAGTGAATAAACAAGGAAACAATCACGGTCTGTGATATATGCCAAGAAGGAAATAAGCAAAGCAATATGTTGGATAATAGGCAAAGTCCTAGCTCTAGAAAAGTGAAAAGGGTTCAGACTCATCCACAAGTTATTGGATCAGCTGCTCTGTGTGTGTGTGTGTGTCTGTGTGAATACTAGCAGTAGGTGATAAGAGTATGAGCTCAGAACCCGGACTACCTGATTTTAAATTTTCTTTGTTTCATGCTAGTTGGGTGAGCTTTCTTCCCCTGTGTGTCTCAGTTTCTCATCCAAAGATGGGGATTATATTATTTTTATTAAGGATTAATTTAGCTGATACTTATAAAGCACTTAAAACTGCCTGGCAAGTGCAAAGTTCTGAATCAGTGCTGGCCATTGCACCATTTTCCGAGAGGGAGGTGAGCACCCTGGGAGATCAGGGGTGATGGAAGGGCTGGGGGGAGGATCTGGCAGTGCCCCGTGGGCTGTAAATTGGACAGCTCTTCATCCTCCGCAGTATCTGAGCAGCCTTTTGGAACGTGGCCCTGGCATGCCACCCTGGCTAGCCATAAACAGCCCGTCCCCTCCCCACGGTGCCCACAGCCGCAAACCACAGAGAGAATGCATGCTGGGTGGCACTGGGCATGGCTCCTGGTTTTCAGTTGTATCAGGCCTTTGCGTGGCAGCTCTGTTTGCTCTGGGCCTGGCTCATGGCATTCACTGGTTCCGCTTGGCTGTCTTTTCTATCTGTGTGTCTGTGTAGGTCAGCACTTACCACCCGGTACCTGCCTCCCCAGGACATTCCACGGCCCTGGTCAGTGTGCCCGGCTCCCAGCAACACCTCTCAGCCAACATGTGAGTAAAAGGCTCAGCCTTTCACCCCAGCACAGCACAGGGGGGTCTCTTCCCCGGCCCTTTGCCAACGAGCATCACCACCTCAAACCGTCCCGTCCAGAGAGACAACGGCTCCCCTTCCTCCACCACCTCCAAATGAAATAATGCCGAAAAGTACAAATTAGCCAACCACATCATCCTAGCTCATTCTCTCACAAAAGTAGAGCGACTGGAAGATTATGTACCACAACACCACTGGGAGATTGAGTATTGAGAAATTTCTATTGTCTTGCTTTGAATTCAAAATGTTGGGTCATAAATAGATGTTGCTTTAGTAATCAGCAAAAAGTAAATATAGCCTTCCTTTCCTTAGGAAGGAAAAAAAAAACCTTGTAGATGAGAACATTCCCCTTTCTCTTTCGAGAAAACACTCCAGTGTCTCACAGTCCTCAGAGCCTGGAAGGGCTTCCTAATGTCTGAGATGCCTGAGGGCCACGTGCTGGTGACCCCTGACTCCGGCAAGCCCAGGAGGATTGGTTTTGAATGTCTGTAGTCAGGCAGCTGTTCTCGCCTCCACAACCTCATTATTCCCTGTTGTCTTCACCCCCATGACTCACACCTGGACACACTCGCCTGATTCCTGCAAAGTGTCTGCTCTAACCCAAGGGCGTTCCTGCCCAGTCCCAGGCCCATCCCCCTCGACCCCACCATGCAGCCCATATTACACTGAATGCCAAAAACCCAGAACTACCCCCTGCCTCCCCATGTCCACTTCCCAGACTACATTAAGCTGGCTGGTAGGGCCACTCCTGGGAGTCAGACATGTCCCGGCTTTCAGAAAAGGGAGTGGATCAGAGAGGCTTCCCTTGCTGACCTCTTATTTCCCAGAACCCTGGGGGCTGCGACGGTTTTCTTGGGGGATGCACCAAGTAGTAGTGAAAAAGCATCCTATATAAAGCCCTTACTTCTAGCTTTGGGATCCCTCTCTGCCACTCACTCCCGGTCCAACTTCTTTCTGTGTTCAAGGCCAGTTTCCCCGTTGTCAAAGTGCTCAGGTCGGCCTAAATTAGTGACCCGCAGCTGGGAGCGCTGTATGGAGGAGGAGGGGAAGGAGGAGGCAGGGATCCGGCCCCCTCCGTTGCTATTTCAACCGGGTTGTGCCACTTTTGTCTGCCTTACGCGTCCCTGTGTCACTGTGAGGTTTTTACTGCTAACCGCCGGGCTGACGGGCCCTGCGACCGGACTCCCTCCGCCGGCTCTGCGCCCTCCAGCCGCGCACCCTCCTTCTCCCCTCACCAGGTCCCTGTGTCTCCCCAGGTTTGTAGCCCTGCACTCCTACTCAGCCCATGGACCTGACGAGCTGGACCTGCACAAGGGAGAAGGCGTCAGGGTCCTGGGGAAGTGCCAGGACGGGTGGCTCAGGGGCATCTCCCTGGTCACCGGGCGAGCCGGCATCTTCCCAGGCAACTACGTCATCCCCATTTTCAGGTGCGTCTCCTCCCATCCCAGGTATCGGGAGGTCGGGTCATCCTAGGCCGGGAGCCATCTGTGAGTTGAACTGATGGAGGACTCAGGGCTCTTTCAGAGCATAGGCTAAGGAAGAGCTAGTACCCTTCTAACTCTGAAAACAAAATAGCAAAAACCATTACCGTTTCTGTAGCTCGCCACAGCTTACAAGCACTTTCATGTCTTTTCGCTCATTGGCTAACACAACCCTGCAAGGTAGAGATTAATCTACAGATGAGGAAACGAATGTGCAGAGTTAAGCAACTTGCTCAAGAACTAGGTATCAGGTTTTCTTCGGCACAAATCCCAGAAATCCCACTTCACATCCTCCGCCCCGATACGCCATCTAGTGGCAAAACGGGGGAAATGCAGCCGAATGGCCTCCCCAGCATCTGGGGATACTTCTCAGGCTGCTAGGCCCTGCAGCAGAGTGTCCTCGAACTCCGACCACTACCTGTTCATGCACGGCCCAGATCAAACGCTAGTTACGCTGCCCGGCCTCTTCCCCAACAGCTTTTCCCAACCTTTCTCATTCTGTGGCATTCCTCTTAATGTCATCGACACCCAGTTTGTCCTGCCACCTCACACCACTGCTGCAGATGCACACAGGCCCCAGCGCTATCCATGATTTCTCCTGCCTCCACCCCATCAGCCCAGGCAAAGCCTGCTTCAAGGCACTGAGGCCATCACCACCCGTCAAACACTGTCTTTGTGACAGATCAGTGGGTCACAATTCCCAGGAAAGTGACTGTCCCATTGTTCTCTATGGGAGTCAGACCTGGAGTCACGTGCCCACGTTGGGGGCCTTCATTTAGGTGGGGCACTGTGTCCAGAAGGGAGCAGCAAGGATGGTGAGGAGACAGCAACCTAAGTCACAGGAGAAGCTGGAAAAGAAACTGGGGTTATTTAACTTGTAGCAGACAAGCGGCAGAGGGATCACAATAGACTGCGTAGACCAGGAAGTGGATTTGTTCCATGAGGGGGCAGTGCAGAGGACCAGCGTATACAACTTGGAAGGTTTTGGTTCAATAAAAAGCAGCATTTTCTAACCCATAGCTCATTTCCAACCAGGCTGGCTGGTGGGTGGTGACCCCCTTTCTAGGAAGAGTACAGGCAAAGTCTGGGTCCCCCTAGATCCAGAGCTGTATAAAAAGATTTCTTCACATGGCAGAAAGATGGGATAGAAGATCATAGTCATTTCTTTCCGTGGAAGGTTCTTGAAATTTGTTATAAACTTGCACAATATTCAAAGGCAAACTAAGGGTGTCCACAACTGATGTTTTAATTCATTTTTCTTCAACATTTTTTTTTTTTGAGACAAAGTCTCGCTCTGTTGCCCGGGCCACAGTGCTGTGGTGTCAGCCTAGCTCACAGCAACCTCAAACTCCTGGGCTCCAGCGATCCTCCTGCCTCAGCCTCCCGAGTAGCTGGGACTACAGGCAGGCCGTCTTCAACAAATATTGACTGAGTGCTAACTATGTGTCAGGCATGTTTCCAGGCACTGGAGAAATACCAGTAAACAAGACACACAAAATTGCTACCCACGGCAGCTTACATTCTAGTGAGAGAGGCAGATAAGAAACAAAATAAATAAGATATGTGGTGTGTTAGTGATAAGAGCTAAGAAGAAAACTCGGCAAGTGCAGATAGAATTTGCGTGGGGGTGGTGAAGACCTCAGACAAGTTGGTTCAGGGTGGCCTTGCTGAGGAGTGAGGAGGAGGAGTGAAGGAGATGGGTGGGCCGCCTGGCGCTCTGAGGGAGGTGCATTCCGAGCCACAGGAACCGCGGGTCCAAAGGCCTCGAGTAGGAGAGCACCCGGCACAAGGCCTGCAGGTGAGGGGAGGGGAGGTCAGAATGGTATCGCGGGCCAGATCATGCAGCGTGAAGGATTTGGCTTTAGCCCTATTGCAGGGTTTTGAGCGGAAGAGTGGCATCATCTAAGCCATGTTTAACCAGAAGCCCTCTAGTTGCTGCGCTGGGAATAAACTATAGATAGGAAAATGGAAAAGCATAAAAACTAGCTAAGGGGCTATTGTAATAATCCTGGGGATAGGTGATGGTGCATTGAACCAGGCCGTTAGCCGTGAGGGTAGGGAACACTAGTTAGATTCTGTATATACGTGAAATTATAAACCACAGGATTTTCTAATAGATCCAATATCAGGTGTGAAAGAATAGAGGATTCAAGGTGAGTCCAGGGTTTTTGCCCCAAGTAACTGGAAGATGGAGTTGCTTTTCACTGAGATAGAGATGATGGAGACCATGAGAGGAAGAGGTTTTGAGGTGTGAGGGGAAGCAAAGGCTTAGTTGGCAGCAGATTAATCTGAGATGCCTCTTAATGATCCAAGTAAGGATGTTGGTAAACAGTTGAGAACACCAGTTTAGCATTTAAGAGAGAGCTCTAGCCTTGAGATGCTGTTTAAAGCCATAAGACTAGACGAGATCATCGTGGTAGGATCAGCTGTATCCAGAGGGTGACACTCAGCCAGCAGCTAGAATCTTCAAGAACAAGGGAGTGTTACCTGGAGGGTAAAATGATGGCCGCAGCAAGGTGGCGCGTGGGTGGTCCAGTCTGATGATATGAGTCAGCTGGGAAGTCTTGAGGAGGGTGGGGAGTGTTCTACAAGCAACAGTGAGGAGCAAGGAGGATGCCTATCCTAACTTAGGAACAGTTTCTTCCATGAATTCCGCAGGGCCCATGCCTATTTCTAGGGTATTTGCTTAGACATTAGGCCTTAACCCAACATCCTAGTTATGCCATCAAAGAACCATTAAAATAAAGGTGACCATATATTTTATCATCCAAACTAGGACACTTTTGAGCAGGTATCCACTGAGACTCTCCTGGGAAAATCAGGCCCTATGGTCCCCCTAACTGGAATGCATGTAGGATTCCATTCCAGTATATTTCAAGGCTCCAGCTTCCATTTCTCTCCTTCTTGGCTTTTCTCCTGGGTAGATCTCTTGTGTTCTTGGGCAAGTAGAGTGGTGAGCATCTGTTCTGAGCCCCTCGGAGATGCCTGCACATCAGAGACGATGAATACCTTAGGTTGCCGCTGGGTTCATCCCTTCCTCCAGCTCATAGAAATCTGAACATGTACATGTATTGAGGTGCCGCTAATGTGGCATAATTTTTCTTATGGGGAACTAGCATTCCCTAGAAGAACAAGTCCCTGTCAGAGGATGTGCTCCCAGGGGGTTATTAGGTGACAGAGGATCGAGGCCTTTGCAGTGCTGGTACGTTTTCCTTGATGGTCTCTCTGATGCAAAGAAAGTTCCCTTCCCACTAATCCTGGACATGAATGACATACACCCAATTTATCTACCTGGGTGCAGGTAGGTAACCTTTGTTCTTAACTACCCTTTCCACTGTGGGAACTTTAGTTCTTCCCACTATCAGGGCTGTTCGTTGTCAGCTGAGTTTCTACAACCATGGGCAAGTTGTGTGCAAGACCCGAGTGGGCTGGCCTACGTGTGCAAGCCCGTTCTGCTCTTGGATGCCATGCATTTGCGGATTTCCCCCCAGCCTGTTTCCGTTTGCAGGGATGGCTCTGCCCATGCAGCCCCCGCGGTGTGTCGTGCAGCCTCTCATAAGACAGCCCAGGCTCCGCGGTGTCAGGTGCCCCCTGAGCATTTCAACCTCTGCTCTTATTAGTGTCGGTCCCTAATGAAGTGAACAGCCAGAGTTTAGGGATTAACTGTAGAAGAGAATTGACCAAAATGTCAGGGTTTAGATTTAAGATTCAGCGAATGAGCCTTTCATCCACTCAAGAGGAAAAGGCAGCTGTGCTGCCCTGTGCCCCAGCTCCCTGTGCTAGCTGGGGGCACCGAGCTGTCCAGCTGTTATGGGCCACAGTTGAATCTCTGCCACCATGGTGCCTCTTCCCAGCTCCCAGAGACATTCACTGGCTTAGTTTGTACTGAGAATTTGTCAGGTTTTCATCTGTGCGGCGTCCAACATCCCCTGGGTGTCCTCTTCTGTGTGCAGTCGTGGTGGGAGGCCGACGCTGCCTCTCTCTTCAGAGGCTGAAGAAACCAAATCCTCCCTTTTTCCTCCTCAACCCATCATCACAGCGAAGGGTCAGGTTCAGCCAATCTGACGCTCCCCCTGGGGACTTTGAAACGTAAACAAGGGAGGAAGCCGATGGGGGCAACGCTAAAGACCATTCATGGTGAGAGCCCAGCCGCAGCGGGCGGGTGACGTGAGGCTTCCTGCTGCAGATCTTGGCTGCCCAGCTCTCTGCAGCCTCCTGATCCTGTTTCCAAGCCCTCCCAATAAACTCGCTTCTGCCCTGCTAGCCGGGATCTTCCTCTTTCTTGCAACTTCAGACACATATGCCTACCTGATACTTTATGGGTAGAGAAGAGCAACAAATGGGCCACCGCTCATTGGCCTTTAACTCTAAACAGATCTATATAAAGATTGTCAAGGTCCAGCCATTCTCTTCACCGGGAGGCTGCTGCCAATGGTGAGTACAGAGGAGCTGCTGCTTGTGATGTCCCGTTTGCAATCGGGCAAGCTCGTCAGGGCTAATGTCCCAGTTAGAGAGAAGGACACAGGGACCTGCACCTTGGAGCAAATCAGGTGCTACATCCACTCCTCCCGTGTAAGCCCAGATCTGGCTTCCCATCTGGAAACAAAGATCATAATGTCTACAGGACTGGGGTCTCATGGGAATCAATTAATATATGTCAGTAAAGTGCTTTGATGTTGGAAGAAAGTGCCAGGTAAGTGCCAAAAGACATAGAGGGACTCGGTGTTGGATGGGGGACACGGGATTTAGGAGTTCCTGGAATCCAGCCCAGTGCAGGGCCCAGAGAAACGGGTTCACACCTCAGTCTATAAACAGTCATTCAAAGAAGGGATTGGTGGAAGGAGAGTGGCTAGGGCCTAATTAGCTGTATTCTGTCCTTAATGGTGCTGCTGCTACTGCTGGGAATAATTTGGCAACCTGCCTCTCCTGTTGCCAATCCATTCTGCAGCATCCAACACCTTGAGGCCTCTTTTCAAAAGACAGGCAGATCAGCTGCACCCTGCCGTGGAAGCCAGTGCGGAGCATTTCTCTCCAGAATATAGTCTGACCCCTCCCCGGTAGACAGCCCCACTCCTCTTCACTGACTGCACCGCCACGGGGACCAGAGGGAGGCTGACCGCTACGAATAGAAGTCACTTGCTGCAAGCATCCGTTCCTAGAGCATTTGGCTAGATATACTTCTTGGGCGGCGTTGGCCACAATTAAATGATGCTTTGCCTATCTTCATACAACACTGACTCATTATAAAGCTACGTATCACCTTTTCAATCAAAATAAGGAGAGGAAAGGAGCAAGAGGAGGATGAGGAGAAAGAGAAATGACCTTACGGAAGACCTGGAGGCATTGGTGGGAAGGAAACCACGAGGGCATTTCTGAGCCAGCACCTTGGCTGTGTTCCATATTCCCAGGGAATTAGTAGAAGTTACTTAATCAACAGAGTGACAAGGTGATTGATGGGCTGCTCGGTAAGAGATGTGATGCTGGGGCTGGATTGGTAAAAGGGCAAGAACGGCAGGAAGATGACAGCCACTCCCCACGGAGTTCAGGGAGCTGCAGGCTGGAAACAATGGACAAGGCACTGTTGTTTTATAAAACTTCAGTACTATTCTTTGAAAATCACAGCCTGAGGCTGAAGAATTAGAGTCTCATGGAGGCATACGTAGGGCCTACCAGCTGCTTCAGTTCATTTATTTCAGGGAGAATAAAGAGCTTTTTCTGCTACCAAATGATGAATGCTCTAACTAGAGGTGGTGTAGCCCAGTGGTAATAGCAGACGGCCAGCCTAAACCTGCTTTCAAATCCCAGGCCCAGTAGTTCCTTGGGCAAGTAACTGTAAGTCTTTGTATTTTTTTCTTTATAAAATAATGGCACTAAGAGCGCATACCTAAGAAAGCTGTTGTAAAGAACCCACTAGATAATGTGGACAAAGCACTTGGCCAATGCCTGGCATACAGTAAGCACTCAACATGTGTTAGCCAAAATGACTGGCGTCGATACTGAAAGCATCATGGCAGCCATGCAAAAAATGTTTATTAATCAATAACATATGCGGAATACAGAGAGATAAAGTATTAATAATAAAGCAGGACACTGTGGCTCACTCCTGTAATCCCAGCACGTTGGGAGGCTGAGGCGAGAGGATTGCTCGAGGCCAGGAGTTCAAGACTAACCTGGGCAACATAGTTGGGACCCCATCTCTACATAAAAATTTAAAAATTAGACAGCTGTGATAGGGCACACGTGTAGTCCCAGCTGCTTGGGAGGCTGAGGTGGGAGGATCGCTTGAGGTTTGAGGATTGCAGGGAGTTTGAGGTTACGGTGAGGTATGATGACACCACTGCACTCCAGTATGGGCAACAGAGCAAGACCCTATCTCTAAAAAATAAATAAATGAAAATAAAGTAAGTTATAAAATCTCTGCCTTCAAAGAGTCTAGAATCTAGTGGAAAAGTCACTGACTGAATAAGAAGCTGCCACTGCAAAGCAAATTGAACACATACAGGATCTTGTGCTTTGAACTCAAGGGCTAGAGGGACGTGGGGTGAGGGGTGTCCAGAATCAGAGCAAGAGATGATGCAATTCAAGTCTTCTAGTTCCACCAGGGCCTCCGTGTGAGCCCCTCTCCCCGCGCCGGGCAAACCTCACGGTTAACAAGGTGTGGGGGGGGGGCCCACTTAGTTAAGACTGTGATTGACAAAAAGTGTGTGTGGGTGGGAGGAAGATAAAAAGTGGTTACATGTGATATGTGGTTGGGAGCCGTTAGGTTTTTAAAATCAAACTGAACGTTTTCTTTTTCTATTTCTTGTCTTAAAAAAAAATGTCGAACAACCAGAAAGCCCTCTAGTTTTCCAGATTCCCGGAGCCCTGGCCTCTACGCCACCTGGACGTTATCCACCTCCTCTGTGTCCTCCCAAGGCAGCATTTCAGAAGGTGATGCCCGGCAAAGCCGTCCCTTCAAATCCGTCTTTGTGCCCACCGCCATTGTCAACCCCGTAAGGAGCGCAGCTGGCCCCGGGACGACAGGACAAGGGTCTCTTCGGAAGGGGCGGAGCAGCATGAGAAAGAGTAAGTGGTGGAAGAGAGGTACCTGCCTGGAGCTAAGTGATGGGTGGATATGACGCCAGGATACACCGGATGCTTTTCATGAAAACAGGATCTTGGCTTTAAACTGAGCCTCTGCAAAGGGTGCTTTACAATTCCCAAATGATGAATTGTTTTATTGAGTGAACCTAGACTGGCTCAAGGTCACTGCCTTGGGTCATTCCTACATGCAAATTGAATGACTAGGGTGATAGCGGCCCTGAGTGCCAACACATGATTAGAACATGGCCGACATGGATGCCGACTCTTAAGACAGAATGACCAAAACACTGGCTGGGTCACTGCTTCTCAAACTATGTTCCAGGGAACCCTCAGGGGGTGCCACAAGAGACACAAGGAAGGATGGGGTGAGCAGGCAGAGGGTGGGAGTAAGAAATGAGATTGAAGAGGCGCACATTCAACCCCCCACTGCTAAATTTGACTGGCTTTAAAAAAAAAAAAGAAAAGAAGAGGCAGTGCTTAGAGCTCCTGATTCCCACTATGTTATTTAAGTAATGAATGCATAGAGTAAAAACAAAAAAGATTATAGCTCACAAAGTATTCAAAAGCAAATCTCCTTCATATCCTTAACCCCAGCCCAAGTTCTCTCCATAGATAGATAGAGAAATAGAAAGACACACACACCTGTTATCATACTCACTGCACTATTCTGCACCTTGCTTTCATTTTCACCTATGTAACATCCACATTGCACACATGGCAGTACCTACAGATTCTTCATCTTAAGAACCATGCATTTATCTCTTCACAGGTGGAACTTCTATATAAGATTCCATTTTCAGGTATTCTAAAAAGTATTTGAAACCCAATTGTTCTGCAAAAAAAAAAATCAAAATTTTATATTCTTACATCTCTGCCAAGGACAAAAAGCCGAGCACAGTAAATATGACTTATTCCATGTTCCCTGATTTAAATCAGGGTCTGCAATCTCTCTTGGGATCTTCACAAATGGTTAACATGAAAATGCAATCTGACTAGTCAAGGCAGAAGAATAACAAGCACCTGGGACAATATGCCACGCAGGAAAATTCAGCAAGAAAAAGAGACAAATTTAGCTCCACCTGTCCCAGTGCTTTCATCTGACAACCTGCTTGACCACAAGACCACTGCTCTGGCCACGGTATTCCTGCCAACCACGCCTCCCCCCTGACCCTCCCTCCATCCTCCACCTCTCCCCCCAGCACCCACACAAAATTCGTAATCCCAGCACAACAGCCTCAGGCAACTTACCAACCTCTTCAGTCTTCAGTTCACTCATTTGTAAAAGGGAAATAAAAATAATGCCTACCTCATCAGGGTTCCTGAATGGATTTAATAAAACCATTCACACAGGGCTGATGGCACAGTGCCTG
This sequence comes from Lepilemur septentrionalis, assembly GCA_963573855.1. NCBI lineage: Eukaryota > Metazoa > Chordata > Mammalia > Primates > Lepilemuridae > Lepilemur > Lepilemur septentrionalis. The sequence continues at coordinate 17,987 of CAUYMX010112906.1, read as the reverse complement.
GCACATAATTAATCTCTCAAGAAACATTAATTTTTATAGTATTATTTTATTAGGGTTATCATTGCTCCTATAAGTAAGCAGATCATCTTTGGTCCATCCAGAGTGTGAGCTCACTTGGGATTGAAATGTCCACACTCAGTCCAGACCACTTAGGAATGCAGAGAATTGCATCCTCTAGGCAATTGCTCGCACTTTCTTTGATCCATGCCGGCTCTACCTTCGCGTAATCTTGACTGGCTTGGAGCTTTGACTTCTTGCCTTGTACGCACATGTAATAAGAAAGCATTAAATCCCTTGAAAAATTAGGAATTGACAAGATAAATAGATAAGGCATAAAACCGATTTTTCACACGTTAATGAGAGCCTAGGGACATGTCTGTCCCATGCTGCTTTGACTTCCCAGGTCCCAGAGGCTTTCTCTTTCTCCCTTTTCCCAAGGTGAGGCTGGTCAGGCTATCAATCTCCTGAAAGTGAAGAGAAATGACAGGGGAATTGACCGTGTGCACCTCACAGGGCTGTCAGTGGAAAAATAAATCTCTCAACTGAAAGGTCAAACTTGTGTAAATGGTGACCGGCTCGCTTGCAGCGGCTGAGGACGCCGACTGTGTTTAGTGTGCGTTCTGCTTTTCGTGCACGCATCTGGCTTGATGAAGAGTCACAGTGCAGACGAGGCCTTGGCTCAGGCCCTCTGTGCTGGACGCAGATGACTCTGATTCAAACATGTGTCCATGGAGTGTCACAAAGTATTATCCTAACATCTCTGGCTGGGACATAACCTATGGCTCTCTAAATGCTGGCAGGCCCTTACAGAAAAATGGCCCAAAATGTTTCTCAGGGATGTCCCTCCCACCTCCCCACAGAATGCAATGAACTCCCAATTCCCCAGGTCACCCGCAGGACATATGTCCAAGCGATGCGGATCTCCTGTCTTCCAGAGAATTTGAGGGGAAAGATGGCTTCCTTTTAGTGAAGGAGGACCATCTCCACTTTCTAAAAAAGAAGAAAAAGAATGAGCTCAAGAAGGGGCAACACCAAACTCTTTGATCTTGCAATTTTAGGGTATGCTACGCTTTACCCAAAAATAATGACAGCTAACAAGCACGAGGCATTTATGACATTCCAGGCACGATCCTAACACTGTGCACACTTCATAAAACCTAATCCTCCCAGAAGCCCTGTGAGATACTGTTACTATCTCCAGTTTACAAAGGAGGAAGCTCAGGTGCAAGGAGGTGATGTGACTTACTTCTGCCAGGCTCCCTAGAAGAAGGTCTGATTCCAGATCTATGTCATGAGACTTTGCAAAGCTCGTTCACCCAGCCCTAACTCTGGAATAAATAACCTGCCCAAACCTGCCTCTGTCTGGAGTGGTGCTTCCCTAGCGCACCACTGTTATTTCCACTCACCCGTCCTCCCTGCAGCCCCTGACAAAAAAGACACCCGACCGCCACCTGCCTGAAGCTTCTGCTAGAATTTTCTTCAGCAAGTAGCTGGTCATCATTCTCCTCTCCCTTCCTCTCTCTCTTTTCCTCTTTCCCTCTCTCGTCCTGCTGAGTTGTCGCTCCCTTGTGTTTCTCAGTTTCTGCTCTCTGTCTCCTGTCTCCAACTCTGTCTTCTGTTTCCTCTTTGGTCTGCCTGCCTCTGTCTGCTTCACACTGTGTGTGTGTGTGTGTGTGTGTGTGGTGTGCACACACGTGTGAGAGAGAGAGAGAGGCGAATGGAAGCAATATACCTTCTGTCGGCCCCACACACAACATTCAGCCAGAGAGTTATTTGCTGCCAGCATCAGCAAACAGCGCTAAAAAAAGCATAAGGTCACCTTTGAACGACCCGAGAGAAGGCGAACAGTCAGACGAGCAAGGCATTTACCTATTCTGGGCTATCGGGACGCAGCGCTCACCCAGCCCCACCCAGCCGCCGGCCTCGCTCAGTTGCTGATGTCTCTGTCATCTAATTCCCCAGATGGATCCCTGCAGAGACCCGTCCAGTCAGGGGTCCCCACCCTTGTGCTGGGCTCCCTCAGACGCAGCCCCACCATGGTCGTGCGGCCTCAGCAGTTCCAGTTCTACCAGCCACACGGGGTCTCCTCCTCCCCATCGGCAGCGGCGGGGGAGATGGGCCCCAAGCCCACCGGGGAGCCCGCCCTCACGTGCGTCAGCAGGGGCGGCGACGCCCGGATCCACTCGGCGGCCAGCTCCCTCATCATGGAAGGCAAGGACGTCCCCACCAAGAGCGAGCCTCCGCCGAAACCGCCTGCGTCTGCGCCACCTTCGATCCTGGTGAAACCTGAAAACTCAAGAAATGGCATCGAAAAGGTAGGCGTGGAGTGACGCTGGGGGACTGACTCTTTAGACCCCCGATTTTGCACCGTGTCTCAGCTCCTGAGATATCAGTGGCAGTGGATGCGAAGAACCAAAACTGCAGCCACAAATGAATCCTCACACACGACACACGCACATCCTCATGCCACTTACACCCTCCCTGGATATCTTACCAACCCTCCTGTATGCTTTCCAAAGATTTTATACATACTGCTTCTGAGGCCCAGAGTGGCTTGGAGAAAACATGACTTTGGCATCTTTGGCCAAAACTACTCCACTCTTCTGGGATTCTTTTTTTGCCTAATTTGTAAAATGCAGGTAAGAATAGTAATGGCCAAATAGGATTGGAGTGGAGATTAAATGAGATATGTGATGTGCTTACACAGGGCTCGGCACATAATTATTCATTGTATAAAAGAGGCAACTGAGGCACAGGAGAATTTAAGTGACATCAAGTTCACACTGAATGATAAGGACTCCAACAGCCAACTTATTGTGACCCCTTTGGCAGAGGTCAGATCTATTTACTTTCAGTCGGGGACTTTTCTAACTAGAAAGCATAAGAGTTTTTGTAAAAGACTTGTGGTCTCCATAATATCCTTGAAGCAGGACGGATGGTGGGAAGGAAGAGGTGACATTAGAAAATTAGGTGATATTCATTGAACATCATCACCACGATCATCATCACCATCACCACCAACATCACCATCACCATCATCACCATCATCACCACCAACATCACCACCACCATCATCACCATCACCATCACCATCATCACCATCACCACCACCATCACCACCACCATCAACATCAACATCACCACCATCACCATCACCACCATTACCACCATCATCACCACCATCACCATCACCATCACCACCAACATCACCACCATTACCACCACCACCACCAGCATCACCCATTCTCCCAAAACAGAAAGAGAATGTGGTTTTCCCCTATTTGTTGAGCATTAACCAAATACTAACGACCTATCAGGCACCATGCTGGATACTTCACATGCCTCATCTCATTTAATCCTGACAACAACCCTCTGAAATAGGCATTAGTTTCATCGTCATTTTGAAATGAGGAAATGGAGGCTTTGGGAGTTAAAGAGCATCACCCGAGGTCACACAGCGCAAGGATACCTGCATCTAGAGTAGAATCCAGATCAGATACAAAAACCCATGCTCTTAATGCTAAGCTATATGCTTATGGGGAAAAGCATTTGGGAAAAGTTAGTGTTAACTGATGTAAATGTTGGGAGTTCTCATTCTGAATTGTAGTATTCAAATAATTCAAAGTCTTCCAGGCCCCATTTGCCCAATACTCCAATTACTAATACAGCCCTCAAACTGTAAGTGTTTAGTAAGTGCCCAGACCTCAGCCAGATATGGTGAGGGTCAGAAGTGTGAAAAAACTTGAATTCTCAGTGGGAGACACTAGGACTGAATTTTATGGAAACAAGAAATCATTCCTAAGCAGTACCATAGGACACGTCATTATGCCTGGAGACAGGGACTGGCCAAACAGATACTGTACCTATCCGTCCCTGGCAGATACACAGCAGGCTGAGGCCGGGGGTGCCTTGGCGCGAACTGGAGATCGTGCCTCTCCTACGAAGGGGGTCTGCTTCTCAGCTCCAGCCAGCTGTTGCCAGAATGGGCCTTAGGCCCAGTGTGCCAGTTCATTTTTTAAAAGAGACATGAAATTCTGGTTTTTATACACAATCTCCCAATTTTTATGTGTTGGCAAGTCAGTCAAACCCTCAAACCTTCTGCAGGCTAAACTCAGCCAGCAGGTGTCCAGTTTGCAAACTCTGCTCTAAGAAAATCTGTAAATGGAGTCGTCAGGAGAGGGCCCAAGGTGGAGGGAGGCCTGGAGACAGGGCTTAATAATGGGCAGGGAGGAGAGAGGAAAGGTAAACTTTCATTTTTCTAGAAAAATTTGCCTCAGGCCCTTTTCACAGGGGGTTGCCTACCTTATTTCTTCCAGATAATTCTTAATCCTTCAGTTTTATTTATTTATTTATTTGATGCAAGGTCTCCCTCTGTGCCCCAGGCTGGAGTGCAGTGGCACCATCACAGCTCCCTGCAGCCTTGAACTCCCTGGGCTCAAGTGATACTCCCACCTCAGCCTCCTAAGTAGCTGGACTACAGCCGCACACCACCACACCCTGTAGTCCTGCACTGATTTTTCTATTTTTGTAGAGACAGGGTCGCGCTATGTTGCTCAGGCTGGTCTCGAACTCCTGGCCTCAAGTGATCCTCCCACCTCAGCCTCCCAAAGTGCTGGGATTACAGGCATGAGCCACTGTTCCCAGCCAGTTCTCAATTTAAACAGTTCTGCCTCTAGGAAGACTTCCCTGTCTACCCCATTCCAGCAGGAGGTAGACCCTCCTCTGCATTCGCAGCATCTTGTACTTGCCCCGTCACAGCACTTGTTATAATCGTCTGTTTGTCAGGACGGTTTTGTTCACTGTTGGATCCACAGCAGCTAACAGAGTGCATGGTGCATATAGTAGGCACTTACATTAGATGCAAATATTTGCTGAGTGAACACGTAAAAGAGGCATTTCGAGTGTAGACAAGTATAGGAAAACACCATGAACCAAGTCCCAGGGGAAAATAACACAAGTCTCCCACCTTACCCGTGTCCCTTTGCTCTCCTTTCTCTTGCAGCAAGTCAAAACCGTGAGATTTCAGAATTACAGCCCTCCTCCCACCAAACACTACACCTCCCATCCCACCTCCGGAAAGCCTGAACAGCCAGCCACCCTCAAGGGGTCCCAGCATGAAGCATCCTCCTTGAGCCCAGAGATGACCATCCTATTCGCCCATCGAAGCGGCTGCCACTCCGGACAGCAGACAGACCCCCGGAGAAAGTCAGCTCTTGGCAAGGCCACGACCCTGGTTCCCGCTGCCGCAGCCACGCAGACCGTGTTTCCCAGCAAATGAATGTACAGGTGGCTTTTCCTAGACCCCAAAGAGGTGAATTGCATTTAAATACAGTCTGCCTCCACTAAGGGCATCCTGCCATTCTTTGGGGACTTGAGTACGGGTCTTTGTTCTTCCCATGTTGCCTCCAGGAAAAAAAAAAAAAAAGGTGGAAGCAGGGATTTCTGCCCTGGGTGGGAGGACAGATTGGGTGTCCTTCCAGACATAATGATCTGATGCAGCAAAGCCCATACCCGGACCAAGGAGTGGGAGACTGTTGTGCCCACTTTGTTCCCCAACATGGAGCATGTGGCCTCTCATCCCCTGGGTTCTGTGTAGACTTTCTATGGTGTCCTAACAGGGGCTCCAGCAAGGCTCTGCCAAGGGTGGGATCGTTGGCATTGCTTCTTTGACCTTTTCATAACCTCAGCAAGCATTGTAACAGCTCCTGCCATCTGCTGGGGCCTATGCACTGGCCACTGGTAGCTACCATATTTTTTTTTCCTTCTGTAAAGTCATAATCCTGGCTGCAAAGGGAGAATTTCTGGGAGGGGTGTGGGATGGATACTTTGAACATTCTGAGAACCCACTAAAACTAGAGGGAGTCAGCTCCTCAAGTTTGCTCCAAACAAGGTCAGAGAGACAGCTGATGACCAAATATCAAAAGATTATTATACTTTATGCTTCTTGATCTGTTTTCCCACATATAATCCTACATGATAGATAAACAGAGAGCACGGGGCTGTGGAAATAGCACCATGTATGGTATCACTGGCAATTGGTCCATCCTGGCTCTATAGCCTGACTTTCCCAAGAAAACACAACATGCTTAAAGACAGCCTTGTATGGGGCTGCAGTGTGGACGTAAATTCCGTTTGCATTGCACCAGTCTTGACTAGTCCTGGTTTCTCTCTCACGTGGGGCAGCTCAGCTGTTTCACCCACAAGGCAACAATGTCAGTGGGAATATGCCAGTCCAAGTCTGGGGCAGGTACTGCCTAGAGGAAAGCTGCCATGACAGGGACTTGACAAAGAAGGTTGGAGAGGAAAGGGGGAAATAGAGGAGGAAAAAGAGGGAGAATGAAGAAAATACGGAGGAGAGAAGGGGTATGAGAGTAAGAGAGGAAGATACAGGATGGAGAGTATCAGGGAAGGAGATAACAAGGGGCAACCTTGCCATTCCCGACTGCTGGTGAAAGAAGGACAGAGTCTGCAATGGAGAAGGGGGCGAAACTAGGGGACCCCAGTAGGACGGGGCTGACGTGCTCGGGACCAGCCGGGAAGAGCCTGGTAACCGGGTGAGGAGGCGTCCCAGGGAGGCAAGGCAATGCTGTATGACATCCCGCTAATTCTCACTAAACTTAATTGTTGTGATTTAACATTGATTGCATGCCCACCAATGGGGGCACTTAAACGCATAAATACTGTTTGGTCCTAAGGCTGAGTGCCATTTGAAAAAAAAGAAAAAAAGGAAAGCAAAGGCAGGTCTAATTAGACCTTTCACCTCTACAGTTCTTGAAGATCCTGGGATTCAAACGTGTACCTTTTCCACACCCACCCACACACTTGGCCGATGGAATTGTCCACAGGCTTTTCCAGACTTTAATAAAACAGAACAAAACCACAATCCTGCCATAGAACACTGCCCATGTCGGTAGAGCCCACATGGTAGCACGTTGTTGCAGCGTTTCTGTGAGCTGTTGACCCTCGTGTACTCCACAAAATCAGCATCCCCAACTCCATGCCCCATTGGACTGAATATAAGAATCCAGGCGGAGAATGGGGATAAAGTCACAAGGACAGGGAGGCATCCTATGATGTGTCAAAATACGAGTGCCTACATCTCATCTGTAGCCCAAAAGCACTCTCAGTGAGTTTAGCAATGGGCTGGCCGTCTACGCTACACCCAGAGTGGCAGCGATACGGCACGAGCAGCCAACCAAATATTTAGTCTGTGCCTCAGTAGCAATGGAGCCAGTTCATTCTTAACTTTTGTGGCTGACAACCAGGTTGCTTGAGTGTGATGGAGACACGACCATGCCTTCCAAATGAAATGGAACGTTCTTCCTGCAATCCACAATCTCTGTGGGCTAACCTCTCTGAGAGATGTAAACACTCCAGGGCTTGCCACCCCTACTGCATCCAGCCGTTTCTCCTATGCTCAACTTCAAACTCACTCCCTCCCAAACCAAATCCCATCTCTGTAGAGTTTTGTGAGGGTTTAAGAGGGGAAGGGGATGTTGTTTTCGAGTAAAAACGAGTTGACTTCACTGGCAGCTTCAATTCATTCATTCCGCCAACACGTTTCTAACATTTACTGTGTGCTGGGCACGGCAACGAGGATGACAGACACATCCTCTCCTGTAATTTCCGCCATAATCCTACAGGACAGATGTAATTATCCCCATTTCAGAGCCAAGGAAACTGAGGCTTGAAGGCTAACCACAGGTAGTGGCAGAGGAAGGGTGTAGACTCAAGCCGTCTGACCTCAGAGCCCAACTTGGGACTTGCTGCATAAACCAAAAGCCCACCCTTGACTTCAGGACGCTGACTCCAGACTGCTAGGAGGCAGCACAGTGCCATTTGGATGCAAATGCATAATGCGATTTTGGTTGCAAATGCAAACATGCCCAACAGGCTCTGCTGCACACAAACTGGGTTCAAATCCTCATTGACCGTTTTCTGGCCATGTTATGTTGAGGAAGTTACTTAACCTCCCAGCAGAGCTACATTGTCTTAAATAGGAATAATAGAATGTAATGCCAACGTCATTGGGCTATTGTGACGATTAGCTGAGATAATGATGCGAGTGACCTAAACAATGCTGGCACATAGTGAGCACCTAACAAATGTTAGACTTGGATGCTTCTTAGAAAATAGGCCATTGAAATTTCAGGAGAGAAATTCTAACAGAAGGGCATGCCCAGGACTATGGTGACACGACGTGGTGGTGCGGAAAAGAGACAGTCCAGTCTCAGAGGTCAGAACACAGTCTAAGCTGAGTCCTGAAGGACAAGTAAGAGTTGGGTTGACAAAGTGGTGGGAGAACGGGCGTCCCAAGCAGAGGGAGAGCTTTGGCCATCGGGTTTAAATGGAGCAATTGGTCCAAGTTCTCTTGCACGTAGAGGAATCTGTTCTTTCATGGAACATTCCAGAGATCCCAGGTTGTTGAAATAGTTTTGTACTCATAGGTGAATAGTGGATGCTCTGAGCTCCCGAGGCCCTTCCCAACACCCTACCTCCCTCAGGCCAGGTGCAGCTGAGACCCCCAGCAATAAAGCCCTTCTTCATTCCGATTGGCCAGTGCCTATGCCATACTCGTGGCAAAATATCTTGACTGTTACCCTGTAGTACAGAGCAGGCCCAGAGAGGTCACTCAGAGGCCAAGAGCACTCTCTTCCCAGCCCATCCTGGCCACTGGCCAGCCCTTGACAGCCACCTTCGCCCCGCCCTTGGCCTAGGAAAGGAGCTGACTGGGAGGGAGCGCAGTCCCATGCTCGCTGGTCTGCCTTTCTCAGCTAACACGTTCACAGACATGAGTAACGCCCGTGAGCGTCCTGGCTCCTCTGGCACTGGTGCGGCAGGTACAGGAGTCATCTGTTTCAACAAGAAGAGCAGGCATCCATCCTCATCCTCTCTCCCGCCTCTGACCACCCAGGCAGCCACACATCCTCCGAACGCCCTTCCCGGGAAGTGAACAGCTGCCACGGCGAAACGGCAAAGTCCTATCCAGCGTCTCCAGCTGCGCCCAAGTGCTCGGCAAGCTGGCGCGGGGCTGTGCCGGGTTCAGCAGCCGCCGCCAGCGATGCTTCTCTTATTTACGTCTTGAGAGAAAATGCCCTGGTTCTCCCTTTAGTTAAGCAAGAGAGTGTTAGCTCTCTCTTCCAGCAACCTCTCAGGTGACCGTGAAAGACAGTCACTTAGGGAATGTGTCTGGCAGGCAGGACCAAACCAGAGGAGTTAACTCCGGAGATACTTGCAGCAGATTGGTGTCACTGGGAATAAATCACGCAAGGACATTTTGCTCGAAATAGGGGAATGTTAAATGATCAAACCGTCTTGATCATTGTTTGCCAAGCCATAGTATTTTGTCCTAGACCAGAGCAGAAACAAAATGTTCGAGGAGGCCCTCTGCCCACCATCTCCCCTTCCACAGATAGCAGGCAGCAGCGGGGTAGCCAGGGTGTGCCGCCACGTCAAGCTGGCCGGTGCGGGGGCCATGGAGGAGCGTTGCAGACCCAGGGTCCATTCGTCCATGTCCTCACTCAGTCACAGTATCCACCACCCACTCCTGACCAGGCCCTGGGAGAGGCAATGGAGACAAAAACATTAACAGGATAGATAACAGGATAGGTAAAAATAGATACAGCCCTCATCGGGTGTTTGTTTCTTATTACTTTTTTTCTGGATTTGAGAACTCCTTTCTACTTTTCTCTCCTTTTTAGTAAATGTTTCATACATATGAAATATATGTATACACGCATATATATTTACATAAGATCATAAAACAAATAACCATATGCCTGCCACCCAGCTTTTATAAAAATAGTCATTGTCAATACTGTTGAAGCCCACCGTGTGCCTCTCAATCCCGTTCCTGTCTTCCCCTCCCCTCCGACTTCCCTCACAACCGCTACCCTGGATTCCGTGCTTATCTGTCCCTTGCCATTTTCCCACACATGCACCCCACGGAATTTTCTGCGTAGCCCAGAGAGGCATTGGGTAAACACTCGCCAAAGCAAATATTGCAACCTAAGGCCACAGACATTCTGCCTGAATATTTGGGCTCACATCTGGCTTCTGTCCCTGGGATTATCAGGCTTTGATTCATTGCTGGGAACCGAGATTTTGATGCACCGGCATGTCTAGCGTTGGGAGGGTCTAGTGTGGAGGGATTTTTTTTACAACAATTTTTCCAGTGACGTCTGTCTTTGGAAACCTTGCTGCTTCTGAGTGAGGAAACACAGGTTGTGTGGCCGTGCCCGAGTTGTGTGAGTGTAGGGCTTTTCAGGCGGCTGTCCTCTGGCCTTGCCTGGCACCTGAGTGCCAACCACGGAAACCAAAAGCAGCTCCTCTGAATCTGAAACTGAAAGAGATCTTGCTGCTGCTGCTGTTGCTGCTGCTGTTGGTCAAGTCTAATAAGAAAATTGTGAAAAGGGAGGGAAAAGTTATTTTTGTCCCCAGATCACAGATCAGAAAACTGAGACTCAGAATGTTTCAATTCCTTGCTTAAGGTCACAAAATTACTTTGAGATGGAGTGGAAACTTGAAAAAAAATTAGCGTCTCTGACTCCTCATCCAGCAATAATTGCCACCATTACGGAGCACCGGGATGTGCCAAGCACTCTGCATGCTGCATGCATCGTGTCATCTAATTCTACCCAGCCCTGTGACAGAGTCCGGCTGTTATTCCATTTTAGAGATTAGAATGAAGGCTCAGAGGTCAAAATGACCTGTCCAAAGCAACAAGGACTAGAATCCACTCTAAGCCCCAAACCTTAATCTTAAGTCACTACCTCCCTCTTCTTCAATGGTAACTATCAACATCGATGAGGTGGACAGGTTGGACACACGGGATGTGCTGCTGAGGTCACCAGGATGGGGACAGAGACAGAGGAGCGTTTAACTCTGTCTAGCTCTCTCAGAGAAAAACTACAAGGTAAGGGGGGGGAGGGGAGATAACTAAGAGTGTTCTGCACAGAGAAATCCAACAAGCAAGTCTATCCCCGCTGCGAGGGCTGCCAGACAGAGCCAAGCAACTTGAGAAAGGACTGAAGCTTGCAATGCGGTTCTGGATCATTGACACCAAAACACAATGATCATTTTGCATTCCCCAGATCGCTCTCTCTTCATGAGATTATTTCTGGTTTTGTGTGTCCTCGCTCTAAATGATACAGAGTGCAGTCCCAGAAGAAAGGGTATGTGATTTTCAAAATGACCCCCCCTTTCATCTCCTCCATGGGAACAAGAGGGACAAGAGGGCTCAGAGAGCTAACATCTTCCAGTGTTGCATGCTGGTGTTTATCCAAAGTTCAAGTGCAATTGCTTTGGGGGGTAGATACACACCCACAGATGCAAGCTAATTATGCAAATAGTGTCACTGCTGGATGGACAAGAGCTGCTGCCTGGTAAGGACTAAAAGGATGCCAGCCAAGACCCAAGAGAGAAAGGCAAAAGGCATTTGCAGAGGCCATTTGGTGCACCGTATGCAGTTTTGTTAATGCTATAAAATCAGTGCTAGCGTGAGCCACCGACTTGATGAGAGCCATTTGAGACGTCAAGGTTTGACTGCTGGAGGTCACAAGTGTCCTAGAGGCCAGCATCATCCTAATGACCTTCCCGTGAAAACACCGACACCTGACCATCCAAGAGGATTATGAAAGCTATTTGCATTCAGGAGAACCTCACAAATAAATGAAAAGCAAACTTGAATCTAAACATAGGGAGGCAGCTAAAACGGGCCTGGAGGACCGAAGAGAAATTCAAATAAATATTGCCTTCCAAGGGTTGTACCCAGATTTCTACTCGTCCCCCAGCCCCCGTCACCTTCTCCCCAGTTCCTTGGGAGGTGTTTTATGTCTCTGTCAAGGAGAGAGTGGAGGACTGCCTGAAATGCCGAGCACATGTCAGCCACAGCTAGAGTAGAGAGAGATAGCACCAGCTTCCATGACAAGGAACAGAACAGTCAGACAGTCAGAAGGGGTGATACTGCTTTGAAGGGGACGCTAATTTTAGATATCAGAACCACATTTCCAAATATTCTGTTCTGCACATTCTATTTATAAGCCGAATTCTTTTTTTAAGCTTAAGTTGTTTTTAGATGTTGGCAAGTTTGGGAGCTTAGGCCTTCTTTGTTAAAGGGGCCTCCAACAGAGGACTTAAAGCGTCAGTCGACAAAGATTTGGGGGTAACTGTAGCAGCTATGTTCCCAATCCATTAGAACTTTACAAGATCTGGAGCGGCAATTTAATATAATAGCTAGGATGATGAGATTTGGAGCCAGATCACCTGGGGTTTTGTCCCAGCTTTGTGTCCTTTGGCAAATAACTAAAGAAACTGGAAAGGTTAACATGTCCCTAGACCTCAGTTTTCTCATGTATAAAGTGGTGATCAGAACATCTACCTCCTAGGGTTTGCCACAGGATGAAACAAGGTCGCACATGTCCAGCCTCAAGCGTGGTATTGGGTACATCAAAGTGTCCAGTACGTGGTAGTTAATACCAGTAATGGATATGCAGGCACAGTTCAGGAACAAAGAGTACTGCAATAAGCTAGGCTCTAGCAGGCAGACGTAAGAGAGGAGAACAATGGGAGATTTAGTTATCAAGAGAGCTTCATGGAGGAGAAAAGTTTCTGCAAGATGGGCAGCATGGGCAGCATGTGATATGGAGAGGAGAGTGCCTGGATTCTGGAATCACATGTCCCTGGGTTCAAATCCTGACCCCACCACTTCTCAGCTTTGTGACCTTGGACCAAGTTAACTAACCTCTCTGAGCCTTTCTTTACTCATCTGAAAAGCGGGAACAATAATGGACACTTGGTAGGGCTGTTGGGAAGATCAAGTGAAATGAGTAGGCCGGAGGCTGGTGTGCAGAAGGCCCCCAGCAGTGTAGCTGTTGGAGGAGACTGCGGGTGTGACAAGGCTTGAAAGCAGTGAGCAGGAGGAATACTGAGCCTACGGACACAATCTTACTATTAACAGCTGCCATGTATTAGACTTGTACAGAGTGCCAGGTACTGAGCCAGTCAGTCCCTTGGAGGGTTTGCTACAGGGTTACTGAGAGCCTAGTGGAGTCAGGTGACCTGGATTCAAATACAGGCTCCATGTTTCGTCACTGTGTCACCATAAGGAAGTCCTTTAATTTCTCCAACCTATAGTTCCCTCACTTGTCAAATGCAAATATTACTTGTGCTTTCCTTGAGCAGTTTGGTGGGGATTAAATGAGATAATGCACATTAAGCTATTAGCACAGTGCCCAGCACGTAGAAAATACTGCGATGTCAGCTACCGTTATTATTATTTACATTCCTTTTCTCATTTAATCCACCACCCCCATGAGTTAAGTGTTACTGTCCCTTATTTATAGGTCAAACAACTTGGACGCTCGCTCATCCAAGGTTAGCTAGCAAATGGTGGGACCAGCTCTGCAAGACTAGAAACCTCGGCTTCTTTGCTCTTTTCTTTGGGATAAGCTGGTGAACAGTGCCAGAGTTGGGGCAACATGATAATTTTTTAAAAATGCATTTTATGCCATTAGCCTTTTCTCTTCTGGATGTGCCCACCTCCTCACCACCTCATCTGTTGGAGATTTAAGGTTTGGGGCTGTCTGCACCCTGGAATGCAGCCAGCAAGCACATGGGTGCTGCCCCTCTAGGCACATTTCATTTATAAAATGTCCACTCTGATTTGCAAATAGGTCTGCTGCAGACATGCTTCCAGCTGGCCGGTGATTTCGGTCACAACCCCTCCTCCCTGGTGCCAATTAACAGAAATTAAATGTCCCTGGCACACTTTGAAATTCAGAAAATGCATGTGCCGATTAAACTCCTGCTGGATGTGCCACTATGACCTGAGGACTCCAGGCCAATGTCGCTCTCACTCCATCTCCATTTAAAGTCACAAAATGTCTTCTTCCTGGGTAAAAATCGATGTCACCTCATTCATTTATTCCTTCATTTTCTATTCGATAAATATTGAGCATCTGCAGTACCACGGCAGGTGCTGTTCCATGCAGTTGAGATACACAGCGAACAATGTAGGTAAGGTCCCCACCTTAGCGAAGAGGAGGAGATGGTAAACTAACGGTGACTTCTGTCTGACAGATGTCACAAAGGAAACAAAGTGACAGGCGGAGAATAGCTGAGGGGCATGAGCTATATTAGATGAGGTGGCCAGGGGAGGTTTCGCCAAGGGGGTGGCATTTGAATTGAGACCTGCAGAATAAGAAGGAACCAGACAGACAGCACGGCGGGGAGAGCAGGAACGAGCTCGGCACGTCCAGGAAGCTCTCCATGGCGTACACTCGGTGAACGCTCCTTCATTTAGCAAACATTTTTGATCATAGAGCAAGTATTTGTTGCATGAACAACTGCAGAACAGATGACTCTTCTCTTTTCCTGACAAGAAGGAACCTTCACAGGAAGGACGAATTCAGGAAAGATGCCTCTGGCGTTAGCGCAAGTCGCAGCACAGGTTTCTTCCCTTTCCTCCGCTCCGTTCCTCCTCTCTAAAGCAAGGGGCTGGGCTGGTTGCGAGCACGGCCCGCCCGCACTGTGGGGTCTCCAGAGCTCACCTTCCAGAGGGGTTGGCCTCCACAGCTCTTTAAAGCAATGACAATGCAGCAAGCAAAAAGCAATCGTCATTTGTTATTTAAAAAAAAAAAAAACAGTCAAAATGATTGTTTGGAATTGCATAGACAAGGCGTGAAACGTCATTTCCGTTGTTATCATTAGGATGTACGTACTGAATTTCTGCACCTGTTTATTCATTCAGAAAATACTTATTACTACTTGTGAGTCTCTCTCTCTTGCGCCCTCCTCCTTCCTCTCTCTCTCTCTCTCTCTTTCTTTGTCCCCTCCTCCTGCTGCTTCCCTCCACCCTTCTTTGCACAGCAGTCAAGAGCCCCGGCTACAGAATTGGAACATCTGAGTTGTATCTAAAGTACGACTTGCCGTGTGGCTTTGGACAAGTCTCTTCCCCTCTCTAAGTCTCAGTATTCTCATCTGTGTAATGGAAATAATAATAGAGTCCATCTCAAAACAACCATATAAAGGAAATACCAAGCTATTATTATCCTCATTACTATCGATGTTTATCCTTTTATAGATTAGGATGTAAGACTTTAAGAACTCAGGAAACTGAGACAGGTTTTTAGGGCAAAAGAAACCCTAGCAAAGGGTGTGACAGTGAGCCACTGTCTCATGATCTGTTTCCACCTGTAGGATTTTTATTGTTTGAGATAATTGAGAAGTAGCATCTCAATAAATAGCCTTCACCGTGCCTTTTAATTTATAATAGTAATTTTGAGCCAACAATTATAGAGTCTCTGCTACGTGCCAGACACTGTTCTATGTGCTTTACTTATATCGTATATCTACCAATCTAAAAAGCTCACCACAACCATGCAAAGTACATACTATTACCAGCCCCATGTTACTAGTAAGGAGACTGAGCCTAGAGAGATTATATAATTTTCATGGGGTCACAAGGCTAGGAATTAGTGGAGTTTGGAACTAAACCCAGGCAAGCTGGCTCTAGTCTGTGGCTGCCAACTACTTGCCACCTCACTTAAAATGAGACACAAACGCTATCCTGCAAGACATCAGGGTTTTCTACTTCAAATAGACTTGCCTTCTGAGCGCTCAGTACATGAAAAATTATTATTGCCTGCCTAATCCTAAAGCCGCTGGCCCGTAGACACAGCTCCTCCGTCCCGCACAACACCAGCCATGAGAAAAGTCACACCTCCCACCGTCGATAGGATTTCCGGACGCCTATTAAAATGTCAGTTGATCTTAGAGTTGACGTCCTTTCTACATCATTTAGCACAGCCTAGAAGGTCAGATGACTGTGGCAGCCAGCCTTCCCTTGGCAGCTCCTTCCTTATTACTTCCCTGCCCCATGCTTGCTCTCAGAAATGCTACGTCACAATACATGTCGTTAAAAGAGCAAACAAAACACCGCTACTCCCTTGAGATCCAGACGCAGTAATCCAAAATAACCTTGCCTTCAGTCCTGGAGGGACATTCTCCCAGCCGCCAACACCAAGACGGACGTGCAGATCAAAGCAGCCATGCCGGGGGCCCACCGTGAGATTAACAGGTTGACAGCATCAGCCCGGGCACAACCTAGGCGCAGGGAGGAGAGGCAGGCTGTGTCTAAGGCAGGCCGCCTTCCTCTTTAAGGGCTAAAATTCGTAAATAACAAAATGAAACTCCTGCCCATGCTCAGTGGTGTATAGCAAAGACAGCATAACTCCAAATCCTGTGTAATTTATTGATGTGGGGTGACACAAAATGCATCCCAGTAATCAGAGACTGTGTGTCCCTGCCGCCTCTCCTGCTGAATGTAAAGCAGCCACCTGAAGCCTCTGAGGGCTTTGCCGTTGTGTGCAAGGAGCGCGTTAGCAAATGGGCACGTGCGGCAATGCACTCGCAGGCCCCGAGAGCGCCGAGAAGCTCAGCTTTGAGCCCAGATGTGGTCGCCTGCTTGAAAGCTGGTGCTCCTCCGGGATATCCAGTCTCTGGGGCCACTGATCCTGGTTCTGCCTTAGAGATCAGTTCTGCCTTAGAGCCTGGGGGCTTGGGTAAGACTCCCCAGGTGGATGTGGCAAGACAGCCCACAAACTTTGCTTGCAAGATGTGACTGTTCCACACCACTCCCCCAGGAATGAGGCTGCGATCATGAAAGTTTCCCCAGAGAGAAAACCAGCCTGCTAAATCAGCACAAGTCCCCGGATAGAAAAGAAATAAGGCTCTGGATGTAAAGAAACTGGGCAAGAAGTGGGAAACTGCTTCTCCTACTTTTCTGTTTCTACTGGCTTTTCATGGGAACTCAAAAGTCTTAGTAAATTTTAGCAAACCAATTTCCCAGCATCCTTGTCGCTTTCTCCTTTCCTCCTCGGCACGGTCGGTTTGGGCTTTCTTTGCACTCAGAAGGGCCAAGAGCCATGCTCTGGCAGCAAAGTCATAGAGAGCAACTGATTCCCGTTACACCCATTCAAACCACCTGCCCTCACGAGGGGCTGCCAGGGGGGTTGGGCTGCACTTTCCTCCTGAGCATTCTCCGCCTAAGGAGGAGAAAAGGGACAAAAGGTTGGGCAGGGAGGGGAGGACGTCGGTTACATACGTGGGTATGACAGGAAGGCATTTATATGTTTGCTGAAATAGCACAAAGAATTCCTGTAAATGCTTCCACTAGGTTCCCCAAATGTTAACATGATACTGTGTTCATTTTATTTTTTTCTGGACCATTTGAGAGTAAGTTGAAGACCAAATGCCCATTTATATCTAAACATTTCAGTGGGTATTTCCTAAAAACAAGGATATGCGCTTACATAAGGAAATCAATGTTGATACAGTACTATTAATATTAACTAGTCTACAGGTCCTATTCAATTGATCTACTATTTTTTTCAATTGTCCTACTATTTTCCTCTATAGAAATTTTTTTTTCAAAACTCTTGTCTGGGATCCCTTTCAGGACCACATGTTGCATGTAATTCTTGTATCTCTATAGTTTCCTTGAATCTGGAACAATCCCTCAAAACTCATTGTCTTTCATGGTGTTGGCATTTTGGAAAGTATAAGCCATTTATTTTATGGAATTCCTCTAATTTTTGGTTTGTCTGTTGTTTCTTCATCATTAGATTCCTATTTTTTTATTTTTGACATTAATAGATGACAACCCAAAGAATCAAACAGGAGTCCCTGGGTCCATACTGCTGTATATAAATAAATGGGGGAGAAGGAAAAGCTCTTCCTTACAGAAGACTCCAATGACTAACGTAGAGGGAATGATGGAATTTTTTTTTTTTTTTTTGAGACAGAGTCTCACTCTGTTGTCCGGGCTAGAGTGCCATGGCATCAGTCTAGCTCACAGCAACCTCAAACTCCTGGGCTCAAGCAATCCTTCTGCCTCAGCCTCCCAAGTAGCTGGGACTACAGGCATGTGCCACCATGCCCGGATAATTTTTTCTATATATTTTTAGTTGTCCAATTAATTTCTTTCT
>CAUYMX010112901.1:0-18933 GCA_963573855.1 Lepilemur septentrionalis | reverse complement strand
TATCTACATTTATTAAACAATAAATAAAGAAAGAAAAAAAATGAGAATGCCCCCCAAAGCAGTATTAAGGGAAAAGAGAAAAACTCTATTAAACAAACAATACATATGAACACTTACTATGTCAGATTGTCCCCGAATATCTTCAAAAAGTTGCTGGTATTTTAGAGCTGGTGTTTTGCCTTTAGATAAAATAAGTTTTTTTAATGCTTCAGCTAATTCTTCTTTCCGTTTACGAGAAGTGGCACTCATCCCTGATTTTAAAAGAAACCAAGGAAAGTATTTCTGCTATTAGGAAGTGAAATATTTCAAATTCCCATAAATATTCCTTTAGTAGCATTGCTAAGAAAGGTAAGGGGACATGGCTGAACATCAGGGCACATTCAAAGCACAATGAGTTTTCAGTTCTCTGCTGTTTCAAATTTTCTGTAAGCCAGTAGCTGTTGCTTTCCTCTACACACAGTACATATACTCGGTATAGCAAGCAGTCACTATTTATTAAGAAATGAACTATAAAATGGGCTAACGCCACTGCCTTGACAGCAGAGAAGGAAATAGAGTCTCCTTAAAACTATGTATTATAGACCAGCTTGGTGAGTGGGAAACATAAATTTAAACAACAACAAAAAAATAAATTAATTAAAAAAAATAAAATTATATTCAAAACTCTGTATTTAGTGTATATTTTTATCAGAAGACTGAAGGGCAGCTTTCGTCAGATTCTGAAAGGGGTCCTGATCCAAAAAAGGTTAAGAACTTCTGCTTCAAATTATTTAACTGTTAGTTTAAATCTGACTTATCAACTACTTACATATTTAAATAACATTCAAAAGCTTTTTTGTTCAGTGAAAACAACAAACCTGTAGTAAGAATAGATATGTCCACGATGCCAGTGCGGGGATCTGTGGCAGACTGCTTCAGAGCTTCCCGGTGGAGGCGTTTGGCCTCTTCCACATCAATTGCTTCAACTTTGTTTGAGAATCGTACTTTAGCATGGGCTTCTGCTAAGCGGATCAAAGATTCTAGCTGTCGAGGGTATGCAGAAACCATCCCTCGGCTACTGCCGATCTTCCTCATGTCTACATAAGCCTAGTGTAGGCAGAAAAACAAAAGCAAAACCCATTGGCAACACTAACTTTAGTTTCATGGTTGAACTTTGAAGTTAGGGTTCCACTAAATAAACTGAACTCCTGCCTGGCTGCCGTGTCGAGGTACTGAGGAGAATCCAAAGGTCAGATCTGGTCCCAGGCTTTAGAGCTCACTAAGTGGCAGAGACTACACACAGAACACAGAAATCCTGGGAGAGGATTTCAACGTCCAGTGTATGATAATGGCTGGAAATATGCTGACTGGAGAGATACGTGGAAGACTTCCTGGAGAGGGTGGTATCTGACGTACCTTTGAAGAACAGATAAGCACACAGTGTGGCAGAGGAAGAGGACGTGGCATGTGGGGAAAGGAGCCCGCTGCAATTAGGGCAGAGGGCGAATCGGGGCCAGTCTGAGAAGGTACTTAGGCACTGATCCTGGTCTACACCCTTGGCCAGGGACCCATTTGATGAGGCACATAAAGGATCACCTAATGCACTCAGTAATGCTTTGGCTACAGGCTCAGTCAACCCCTTTCTGGGCCTGGTTACCTCAATGAGAGCCTGGCTGGCTTCCTCGCTCAGCCGAGGCATGACGGTGCTGTGCGCATAGGCGATGTAGTCCTTCAGCACCGCCATATCCAGCAGCTCCTCCTCCGCCTGCTCCTCGCTCTGGTAGTACAGTGCAACCAGGTGGTGAGCCAGGCGCCTGTCGTAGGCTTCATCCTGAGGGTCCAGCATGAGGAAGATCAAATCAAACCTGAGAAAACAAACAGTGAGTTTTCCTAGTTGGGGCACCAACACACTCACAAACATTGCCCGAGAGAGGACTGCAGACATGTGCAGTGAACGTGTGCCTCGTGAAGTCCCCTTGGGAGAACAGGTATCTTCCTTCTGTGCTGCCGAAAGGGCCTTTGGGGCAGTCCACTCACCCTGCACTGTCCTTAGTCCTTGGAGCCACCCAGGAAGTGGCTGGAGACCAAACAGTTGAGTCAAAGAAGTGAAACTTTCCTGGGGGAAATGTTACTATAATTTTGAAGACTGGAAGATTTGAATGAAACACATTGAACTGCTTTGGGGAAAAAAACTATTCCGTAAAAAAAGTCAAATAATTAAAATCTAAATTCCATTTATGAAACATATCCAACATTTGAAGTAGTGGGGCTGAAAAAAAGTGAGCATTACGGGACTGTGTTTTAATAAATTTAATTTTTCAGAACCTTGTGCGGTTCTGCTCTGTGTTGATTCTCATTAGCTTTAAGACTGAAATATGAGCAGTGAGTGATGGCCATCTGAAAAAGATGTTGGGGTGGAATGTCCCAATTGCTTCAAAAAATAAACCATTGATTGTTAAGATGCTACCCAGAGTCAGGCAGAGAACACGTAATCCTTGCTATGAAAACCCGTGACTAACCAAATTCAAAACACTTTGCACTAGAGTGAAGAGTTTACACGAGCAGTGCTGAATCTTAGTATTTCCTTCTCAATGTCACTCTGAAAAGTCTACAAATGAGCTATAAAAACATGTTTTACAAAAGTGCTTTAATACCTTGATAATAACGTGTGAGGTAGCTGGATGTTTTCAATGGTAGTTTTTTTAGGATTCCACTGAGACTCAAGGGGATTAGCTGCTGCCAGGACAGAGGTGCGTGCATTGAGCTGACAGATGATCCCAGCCTATCACGGAAAACAATGCAGTTAGAAGCCTCTCCCCATCACTGGCAAGAACAGGAGCCATCTTCGCCTGACCTCCCACTAAGCCTGTATCCCTCTGCTACGTGGAGCTACATGGCTGGTGCCTGATAGCCACGTCGTCTTCACTGCCACAGTTCCACATGGACAGCCCTGTCCTTGCAGTCACACCAAAGACAGATGAGTGCATGCTGCCCCCACACCTTTTTTAGAAAGCAAACCTCTCGAATGAGCGTTAGGACAAATTCAACTCCTATGAATACCATGTTAGTGGGTTAGCATAGCAGAAAAGACAAACGAGGCTACCTTACAGAAAATACTTAGACACTAAACTGAAATCTGATATGAGAAGTACTTACCAGTTTCTCCAATTTGGAACCAGGGTAATAGCGTGGTTCCACAGACACTGTATTTCAAGGATCCACACATTTTATTTCATTTTATTTTGAGACAGAGTCTTGCTCTGTTGCCCGGGCTAGAGTGAGTGCTGTGGCATCAGCCTAGCTCACAGCAACCTCAAACTCCTGGGCTCAAGCAATCCTCCTGCCTCAGCTCCCGCGTAGCTAGGACTACAAGCGTGAGCCACCATGCCCGGCTAATTTTTTCTATATATTTTTAGTTGGCCAATTAATTTCTTTCTAGTTTTAGTACAGACAGGGTCTCACTCTTGCTCAGGCTGGTCTCAAACTCCTGACGTTGAGCGATCCACCCGCCTCGGCCTCCCAGAGAGCTAGGATTACAGGCATGAGCCACCATGCCCAGCTGGATCCATACATTTTAAACGTGTCTGTGTTCACATAGTGGAGAATGCGACTCACCTTTGCAATGGACAGAGTCTGCTGTTCCATGACTTCGTGCAGCACAGACCTCGTACTTTCATTCATCTTGTCGAACTCATCGATACAGCAGATGCCGTTGTCACTCAGGACAAGGGCACCTGTCTGCAGGACCAGCTGCCTTGTCTCGGGGTCTTTCATCACATACGCAGTGAGGCCGACTGCACTGGAGCCCTTCCCAGATGTGTACTGGCCCCTGGGCACCAGGTTGTACACATACTGCAGCAGCTGGGATTTGCTGGTGCCTGGGTCGCCACACAGCAGAATGTTGATCTCAGCACGGAATTTCCCCCTTCCCGTGTGACTAAAATCCTTCCTTGTTCCGCCAAAGAGCTGAAGCAAGATTCCCTGGACAAACACACAAAGCATATCTAAACATTCACTTACGGCAGATGAACCGAGATTTAAACTTTAGAGGTACAGTTCCATTCTATAAATAAAGAACTACAATTAAGAAATGCAGAAAGGTAAAAAAAAGGTGTGCTAAAGTGCTTTGATATGCTCTAAGCCATCAGTGGCCAATTTATAGATACATAAGCACACACCACCACGCCAGAACCCGGGCCATGTAGATCCCTATTCTGAACCTGTGTGGCCTCTTATGTTTAGAAACATAAGTTCAGTGCAGAGATGAGGACATACATAATAATGCTAATGTTGATTTTCCTCAACCAATGACCAAGCCAGGGTGCCCACAGTTTGCTCAATCCAACAGGCAACAGATCACATTCTTTATGGGGGAGGGGTAGAAATTTATACTGTTTGATCCCAAACAACTAAATCCCAAGTCCCAGTTGAAGATCCATCATTACCTTCTTTATATCTTCATGTTCGTAAATGCTTGGAGCCAAGGCTGAAGCAAGTCTCTCATAAATGTCTGGCTTCCTGGAAAGTTCCTTAAGCAATTCCACACGTTTTTCTGAAAAAAGTTTCTGTTCTGCTTCTTCGTCAAGGCCATGTAGACGTTTTGCATCCGTTTTCCGATAATGAATGACATCAATGTGGGTTTTGTAGACAGACTTCACGTTACTCACTCTGGGATTGACTCGAATAGGCACTGCCCGATAGATGCCTGAGGGCATAAGCACGAGAGGGGCTTTTACCTTCCTGAATCCTCCCCGAGGGGCTCAGCAACCCCCAGGGACAGCAGGCAGCACTAAGGAGAGCGAGGTGCTCCAGCAGCCGGCTGGCCCTCATGGAGGTGAGAGCTGCCCACCTGATGAAGCAGAAAGATGGTGGCAGGAGAGGGGCAAGTGGAAAGCACCCAGGCTGCTGCAAATAGCAGACCTGGAAAGATGTGCCTGTGGCCACTTGCTAGTAATAATGACCTTGGGCAGCTGTGTGAGCATAACTGCACCACATACAGTTGTTTCGAGGGTGAAATGACATTACTCTGCTTCTAAGCTCAATGCCCTGTCCGTGGCTGTGTTCAGTAAGTAGCAGTTTCATTCCCTGAGTGTACAGAATCTGCTTAGCACTTAGTTGACTAGAACAAAATGCTAAAATCCCATACCAAAAACTTGGACAAAGGAAATCCCTAAAAAATCTTCTAAAAAAAATCACTCATAAGTTATTTCATAGACAGTAATAGTCTATCGCATTGAAGGTGAAGGAAAAAAAATGACTATTTTCTGTTAATAATAGAGGTGTTTCTGGGCAAATGGCTGTGCCCTGCCCTGTTTTCTAAACACTGTAATTCAACAACATGAAAAGAAACAGATGAATGATCAACACTTCAAAGACACCAATTCACCCATTCTCCTAGAAGGAAGGTTTCCCTCACTGAGGTGTGACATCTATCTTTTCTGGATTTCAAACTCTAAGCCTTCAACAGTCGATTCCATTTCCTGCTGCTTTGTGACGAAAAAGCTCAACCTTTCCCTTATACCTGTCACAATACAATGGCATACACCACTGTCCTTTCGTTTATTTAACAGGTCAATGTAATTCTTGCTTAAAACATAAAAACAGGCTGGGTGCGGTGGCTCACATCCTTAATTCCAGCACTTTGGGAGGCCGAGGCAGGAGGACTGCTTGAGCCCAGGAATTCAATACAAACCTGGGTAACATAGTGAGACCCTGTCTCTACGGAAAACCAAAAAATAAAATAACCCAGTGTGGTGGTGCGCACCTTTAGTCCCAGTTACTCGGAGACTGAGACAGGAGGATTCCTTGAGCCCAGGAGGTTGAGGCTGCTGTGAGCTAGGCTGATGTCACTAAACTTCAGCTGGGGTGACAGAGCGAGACTCTGTCTCACAAAAACAAAAAAACCCACAAAAAAACCAACTGTAAAAACCAGTTTATACATAACATTCTTAGAATACACACTAGATTATTCTTGACTCTAAGGCATACTAAGGATGATGATCATGCAGAAAGTGGCCTGGCATGATTTGTCTCACAAGGCAGCATTGAGGAAACTTACTTTACAGCTATGTTGCATTTTCCACAGCCCCCTTCCCCAAATACTTTAACATAAATCATCACATTAACTCTGCTTTGCAGTTGAGACTAAAATATTGAATTAAATACTTTACCAAAGGTTTCGGATTGGCAGAACTAGGACTGAGCACCTCATTAACCAAAGACTACTTTCTTTCAAATTTTCAATTACTACATGTACTTTTACAACTTAAGATTGCTGATGACAAGTGGGAGACTTCATCCTGGGGAAGAAACAGGATGAGAACTGCCCATGGGGCTGCATGCCCAGGCCCTCCCTGGATCAGTCCCCACCCCACTTGTCCATGAAGAGCAATGCCGCCATCACTGCTCCCCGAAGTCAAAATCCCTTATAGCCCAGAGCGTCGCGAGGAGACTGCCACACTCATGTTGGGTGTGGAAGGGGCATCTCAGCGGGAAGAGAAGAGGCTCTGGATCCTGGCACCATGACTCAGTGTAGCATCTGTGCTATAGCTACCTCCCTGTCCCCGAACCTCAGCTTCCAAGCATGGAAACAGGTGCTCTAATCCATTCTCCTCTATAGTGAACAAATGCTAACCCTTAGCTGAACCTTTGGGAAATAAGTACAAAATCGTTTAAAACTCCAGAGTTAGTGATACTGCCCTGAGCTGCTGGCATAACTGAAATCTTACCAATACAGCCTTGTCTGAAGCTGCTCTCTCATGACAACAGCCTATTGATCTGAGACACACACATAGCTCTGCGATACTGAGAAAGCAAGAGGCAACTGACGACAAGGACCTTGAGTTCCAAAATCCACGTTCGGGGGAAACTGAAAGATTTCATACTGCTGGGCCATGGGACTAGGTAAAAAGGTGGTGGTAAAGCAGGGATATACCCCATAGTTACAAAGACCTGCACTGACAACTGGAGGCAGAACTAGCCTTGTTCCAACAAATTCACAAATGAGTCTAAGAACTCACTGAAGAGTGGCATCAAAAGCAAACCTATATTCTTACCCGTAACGTTCACTCTGTCCCCAGGTTGAACCTTGTCAACAAGATCATTATGAGCAAAAAGAACAACAGTGTGAGGCGTCTGTCCTGCAGGCATGTCCTCGGGAGACTCCTGCAGTTTGATCTGAAAGAACAGAGACAGCATGGGACATGGAGAGCACACGAAGACCGCATCTGCACGTCTCTGTGCTGCTTAGAGATAACTGTATCTGATTCCTAGCAGCTTCAGTTTTTAGAAAAACCTTTTTTTTTTTTTTTTGAGACAGGGTCTTGCTCTATCACCCAGGCTAGAGTGCAGTGGCATCATCATAGCTCACTGCAACCTCAAACTCCTGGGCTTGAGCAATCCTCCTGCCTCAGCCTCCCAAGTAGCTCAGACTACAGGTATGCGCCACCATGCCCCACTAATTTTTCCACTTTTTGTAGAGACAGAGTCTCACTCTTGCTCAGGCTGGTCTCAAACTCCTGGCCTCAAGTAATCCTCCTGCCTTGGCCTGAAAAATATGCTTTTAATAAATGTGGACACAAGTTTTGTAAGGATGTTGTTTATTTAACATTCCCATCTTGGGGACAGGATGTAATTTATGTGATTCTGGTTTCTGCCGTTTAAGACTGGAGTGCGTCTCTCCACATAAATGTTTGTACACATTTCTATTTCGTTATAAGTTACTTCCAGATTTCCTGGGTGAAGTAGTGCACACCTTTAAGGTTTGCTGTTAGGTACTTCTGTGCACCTTACAAATACCTGTGGCCCTGTCTATGTCCACTCACCTAACAGGTGTCTGCTGAGCACCTGCCACATGCCAGACCCTGTTCTAGGTGTTGGGGACTCCACAGTGAATAAAGTTCCCCCATCTCATGGAGTGGGGGCACAGAGAGTACAGACAAATGAGCAATGAGATCTGACAGTGACAAATGCAGTAGACAGAAACAAAGTAGGGTAGGGAGTTTGGGGACCTGTGGTGGGAGGAGTAGAGGAGATGCTTTCCATAGAGCAAGGTCAGGCAAGGCCTTTCAAACCAGGCGGCCTCTCAGTGAGGTCTAAAGATGCTGGGGCTTTTATTCTAAGCCAGTTGGGGAGTCTGAGAATTCTGAGAATACTAGACCACAAGCTCCTGGGAAGTAGGGCCTCTGCTTTTCTATCTCCAGCCCTTAGCACTGCTTAATGCTCCACCTAACATTAAAGAAATTATTGGAACTTTGCAATATAAGAAACTTAAATCTTAGGCCAGGTGTGGTGGCTCATGTCTGTAATCCCAAAACTTTGGGAGGTGAAGGCAGGAGCATCACAACTTGAGGCCAGGAGTTGGAGAGGCCAGCCTGGACAACATAACAAGATCCTATCTCTAAAAAAATAAATTAAAAAATTAGCCACGCATAGTGGTATACACCTGTAGTTCTAGCTACTTGGGAAAACTGAGGCAGGAGGATCACTTGAGCCCAGGAGTTTGAGGCTGCAGTGGGCTATGATCCTGCTACTGTACTCCAGCCTGGGAACAAAGTAAGACTGTCTCAAAAAACTTAAATCCTGTCCTCCTACATAAACTTTTACATAGCTACAATCATAGTAAATGAATGATTTTTCTGCCCCTCTCTCACTTATTTTTACATGTCATTTTAACAACTTCATCTTAAAATTTTCATGATTAAAGACATACAATAGGTCAAACTTACTAGACAATAAAACTTGTGATAAAAACTTTAGAAAATTTTCTCTATCCATTCTTTACTAGTGGAACAGTTGCAAAATGCCCAAGTAATGCTGATCTCAAATGTTTTATATACTCGTATCTAACTTACCTTAAACATACTATCTCAAATATTTCCCATAAAAATATCTCATGTTAAATTTGATTGAATAAATCAAAGAGTAAGCTAATTTGATCTGTTAACTTATAAATGACCTGAAACTTTTAGGATGTTTACAGTGGGAAAGGTGTTTTTTCTTAGGAAGAATTTCAGGCCCTGAAGACGTGGTGCTCACTGGCAATGGATAGGGACCCTGGCTCAGAGCCGGGCCTTAGTGTGCTCTGTGGAGTCTAGCCCACAGCCCACTAACAAAACCTGCACTCTCAGAGAAGGGTGGAGGCAGCCGACTGCCATTTAGGAGGCACGGCTAGGGCCTCAGAGCAACGAGTTACATTGGCTGTCTGAGGACTCAGACACAGGCAGGACAAAGGTGAACGGGGTGTCCTGGGAGCCCTCCCAAGCCCAGGCGCACCATCTGCTTGTCGGAGAAGAAGGAGCGGTTGTGGATGAGTGCCATGCTGTGGGTGGTGTGGCAGTGCCCGCACGCGCTGGGCTCGGCGATACGACCGCGGTCAATCTCTACCCGGGTGGTGTGGGCACACACTTGGCACTGGAAGAAGGCCTCCTGCATCTCGGGGATCAGCTGGGATGTCCTGATCACCATGCCACTGATGGTGATGAGCTGGTCGATATCTATGAGGAGAGAGTGAGGTTAGCTCATCCAGCAGCCATGCCCACAGCCCAGCCAGGTCTGGGGCTGCTGTCAAGCCAGCCCCCCGACCCACAGTGCACCGAAAATGAGTTGGGTACCCTAGGATCTGGCCTAGGATGCCCTTCTGGCATCCAGCCTGCCTTCCTCTCAAGCCATGGACCTCTGGCCCTTTCTTCCTCAGGGCTTCTGTTCAGTAGACAGCTCACCATCTCCTCCCACCTGCCTTGGTTGGCTCCACTTCTGGGCATCAGAGGAGAAGCTCAGTGCTTTTGCATATCCTGTCCGCAGCTCCCATCTTAATGGCCAGACCACCTGTAGCTTGTTGTCTCATGTGAAAAGCCAGATGCTTGGACTTACTGTGTGTGACCTTGGAATGCCCTTAGCCTCTGTGTGCCTCATTTTGCCTCCTCTGCAAAATGGGGAAATGAAAGCACCTACCTAGTTGCTGAGGACTGAGCGAATCAGTACACCTCAAGCCTAATGATATAGCCCCTGGCCGAGGAAACGCACTCCACACTCTGGGCGATCTCACCAGCCACACAAGGCAGCCCTTATGCAGTCTTATTTTTCACTCACTCATGCTTCCTCTATAATTTGGACCTTTCCCGACGTAACTTTTCTCCGTTGAAGATCATACTGCCCCTAATTAGTTTCTGCAGCTGGTGTCAAACCAGTTACCCTGTTCTGGGTAATCAACAAAAGACAGCCTGTGCTTGGCCACTGCTGGCCTTGAAGCTCACCCCAGCCTGCCAGCACTCACAGCTGGTGCACGAGGCCTTTAGAATTTGATCCTGTCTTCCTTCCACCTACTTACAAATCTTCCTTGCCTTCCTCCCTACTGATCCCTCTTTTACTTTAAAATACAACTTGATAACTTTTGAAATCAGTTGACTACTCCAACCAAATAGCCCTCTACCTCCTCCAGTGTCTGCACCAGAACCTCCCCATCACAGAAATGAGGTCAGGAGCCAGTTTCACAAGAGGAAAGAACTACACTTCTTCAGTAAATAGTGAAGTCAAACACTTGTTCATATTTACTGGCTACATCCTACATTTTTCTGTGTCTTTAACACATTTATCTACAGAGGCATTTATTAATTTTTTTTTTAAAGACAAGGTCTCACTCTGTTGCCCAGGCTGGAGTGCAGTGGCACAACTATGGCTCACTGCAGCCTCCATCTCCTAGGCTCAAGTGATCCTCCTGTCTCAGCCTCCAAAAGCACTGGGAATACAGGGTCAAGACTGGCCAATTCTTAACAGCTTTTATACCTCAATCTTCCTACATGGCAAATACCATGTTTGTCCTATATTTCCACTCTCATGGCCACTGTCCAGGTTAGGGCCCTGATGCCTCACATCCAAGCTACTGTCCAAATCTACTAACCTATTTCAATATACCAGGTACCCCAGAAGCACTAGTGAACTTCAAGAGCTGCAAAATCCTTCTCTTCAAAAAGTGTCAATGGCCCCTTATTGACTTTGGAATAAAAATGTAAATCTTTTAAACTGGTGTTCAAAGCTCTTCAGGACCTAGGCTTCCCAGCAGACATCCTCCTAAACGTCCTCTTCAGCCACCCATGTCATTTAGTGTCTACAGAGCAGGATTGTCTGCCTCCTTGCTTCTGCCCATATCCCTGCTTTCTGTTGTCTACAGCAAACGCCCCCAGCTTGCTTTCCAAATCCTGTGATCCAGACTTCCATCACCGCGACCCTTTCCCACACAGGCCTGGCACTCTGCCCTGCTCCCAGGCTGAGACATTTCCTACCCTGTTCTTCTGCCTTATCTTTTATTTATTTCCCAAAGTAGATTTCTTTCTTAAGCTCAAGGGCACGGATCACATTTTGTATTTATTTTCTACACTGACTCTAAGAAAATGTCTGCCTAATAAAATAATTATAAACATATCATATTTGGGTAAGTTTATCTTAAGGTAGAGCATCATGAAGTCACAGTATCTTTTATACCAGACATTTCAGTTAAATCAAAAAGGTATGGGAGTTCATAAGTACATAGTTGCTCAATCTGTATTATTTTGTTAAATTATAATCCATCACCACCACTACCACTACCACCATCAATTCTTTTAAAGTCCCTTTATGAAACAAAGTTTTATTTATTTTAATGTAAGGCACTGTCCTCATATGAGAGGAATACTATTAATACATTACCTTCTGGATTCAGGTTTCTCATATTCTTAGTCTTCAATGCATTAAATGGTCTTACTTGAATCTGATGTTCCAAAATTGAGTCAGGGTAACGCTCAAAGAAGATCTCATTGACAGCCATATCAAAAGTTGGGATAACTTCCTGTAAAAATAAATATAAAGATGCCAAACGATGTTTGTAATTCTATCTTTGAGTTAAATATACTAAGGCATTTCATATCAGGAAAGTATAAAAACAAAGTAACATGGCATACTCCCATAGCACTACCCCACAGAATCACGCACATATACTGTTTTCAAACAGGCACTACTATGCATTCTAATTTGGGTTAAATATGATAATATACATGAAGGTGTCTTCCTGCTGTATGGTACTGGCATATTTTATGCTTTCAATTAGTAAAGGAAAGGATTTTAAACTTACATTTTCATTCTTATTTTTCCCCCATAATGAAATGATACCAAAATAAATTCAATTATACTTATTTTATTCAAATTTATTAACATACGGGTCTCATTTTACAAATGAGGAAACAGCTTTGGAGAGGCTAAGGAAATTAACCAAGGTTATGCAGCTAGTAATCAGCAAAGCCAAGATTCAAAAACCAAGTCTGCCTCCAAAGCCTACACCCAGAGTCAATATAGCTGACATTCAATTAATAAAAACTGACCTCAGGTCTAGAAGAAAAAGATTATAGCATATCTAATATATTCTGCATAACATTGCATAAGTTCGTAATACCCTTAAAATATTTCAACTTAAGATAACTTACTTCATGAAACCCAAGAAGCTATCAATTGTAAGATTCACCATTATTTTATATGCCAAACAAGGCCAATTAAACTACAACATGCCATTGATAATATACATCTCAATCACTGAAACTTTAAAGTGTGAAAAAATGTTCATCTTAAAGAAGATAAAACATGGTTTGCTTAGAATAGTACTTGTGTAAATTCTGTTTCCAAGGAAATTTTGCTATCCAGAAACATTCCTTCTATGTAGTTACTGACATTCATCAAGATCAAAGACAAATTCTTACCTGTGGGTAGGAGATGAGCTGTCTATACAAATTTTTGTCAAATGATTTTATGTGTTCACAGTTTACATTTAAAAATGGCTCCCCAATAACATTAATCTGTAAGATAAAATGAACAAGTTATATTTTACTAATTTTGTTTTAAAATATATAACTTGGAGGATGGAGAAAGAAAAAAATCCACATGTAACTTGAATGTATAGGTAAGAATCTCTGATTACCTCCCCGAGTTGTTGCATGTATAGTGGTTCAGTGAGGTCTATGCCAACATTCTCTTCTTCCTTAGCCAGAGGGTCAGTGAAACGTTGAAGAAATCTCTTCAGGGAGAGAAAATATATTAAGCTAAACACATTTGGGAACAGGTGACTATTCAAAATACAAAAAGTTACGAGTATGTCATTATCTGGAGAGAGACAATAAATAACATTTCTCAACATTTTCAGCGTTTAAAGCAGAGGTTCCCAACATATGGTGAGTTGTATAATTATTTCATTAAGTATTACAGTGTAATAATAATAGAAATAAAGTGCACAATAAGTGTAATGTGCTTGAATCATCCCAACTTCCCCCTTCATCTGTGGAAAAATTGTCTTCCATGAAAACAGTCCCTGATGCCAAAAAGATTGGGACTGCTGCACTAAAGTATGAATTTTAACACATACACCTCACCTGAAAATTTTCTTTGCATGTTGCCACATTTACATCCGTTCCCCAGATCACAAGTTTTTGGCCTAGGGACTGCTCACTGGCCACTATGTCTTCTGCTACTGTCTACACAGAAAAATATGACAGAATCACGTCCATGGGATTTACTCATTTGATGTTCCCAAATGGTGCTATCAGGAGACTGCACGAGCTGTGTACTCACCCCATCAGACTGCAGATCCACCTGCAGACTCTTCCGTACAGAGCCCAGGTCAGGCCTCTGCCTCACGGGTGTGCCCCTAATACCACTCCTCGGGGTTCCCTCTACCCTAGAGCTGGGAGTGCCATAGGTCAGTGGTGAACTAACATCAAAATCAAGAGGGATAGCTGTAAAAACAAAATTCGAAGTTTACAATGAAACTCTGGTGGCATATCAAACCCGGAACTATAGCACACTGTCTGTGGATCTGTCGTCCGATTGCAGTAGCAAGCAGCATTTACTGCAACCTGTGGTGGTTGAAGATTCTGAGGGCTATTAAATGCTCCGTGACAGAAAAAAGCACAGGAAATGTTGCAGCTCCTGCTCACCAAGTCCTCACTACGTACTGTTGTTCTCTGTGCCCCTTCGCCAGCTTTGTGAAGAACATACTCACCCGGGCACAGAGAAAATGCTTTGGGCGTATGTAAACCACCATCATCCAACCAGCAACACTGGCCCGCTGAAGCACCAGCTGTGTACAACCACACAGAACCTAGATGTGCAGAAACGCACCTGAGGGGCGCATCTGGGGAGGGCTGGAGAATAACGCGTCCTGCGCGGCAGGGCTCTGCAGGTCCGCTCCCGGCGAGGTCGGCAGGGGCTGCAACTCTCCGGTGGAGGTGGAGTCCTCGCCTCTACGTCTCTGAGATGGAGGTGACCTGACGTCCTCGCTTCGAGCTGCGTCAGACCGAACAGAGAAGACGGCTGCCAACCCAGTTTGGTCTTCCTAGGTCTGTCCGTCTCTTGAGACAGTTTGATTTGTACTGAACAGACCCGACCCTGCCCGACCCGGGCAAATGCGCAGGGCACATTTTACCCGCGGATTAAGCAGCACACCGGCCGAGGCGGAGAGGAGCGGCCAGCGCCGCCCGCGCGGAGCCCGCGCTAGCAGCCGGGCGGCCGAAGGACGGAACCGGGGCTCCGGGGCGAGACGAGCTCGGCGAGGGGTGGGGGACTCACGCGTCTGGGCGGGGGTGGCCCGTCCGCGCCGGCTGCCGCGGCGGCTCGGGGTCGATGCGGGGGACGACATGGTGCTCGGGCTACCTGCGTGACAACAACAGGCTCGCGCCGCGTCCTCCGCCCGGCCTACCCGCCCCGCCGCGCCCTCTCCGCCGCGTAGTTACCAGGAAAAGCGGCGGCCTGCGGACGACCAAGAGCTGCTGGCCACCTGGCAGGTCGCGCTCGCGGGCTGCATAGGGGCGGGGACAGAAAGTTCCCGCCAGCGGCACGGTCGACACCGCCCCCCGGTGGCGTCTCACCAATCACAGTGGCGCTCGCGCGTGGCTCCGCCCCCGGAAGGCTCCACTGCGCGCCGGCGGGGGAGACTGAGTAACCTCCGCCCCTGCTGAAAGCAGACGCAGGCCGCTCTGCCCCCCGCGGTTCAGATGGTCTGGTCCCCCACGCCGCCGCATTTTCGCGGGAAATCTGGGGAGTCGGACCGGACCATGTTCTCGGGGGTGTGCTCCTCACCGCAGCACTGAGAATATACTTTTCTACCCCTTAGGCATTTTTTTACTTCTAAAGAGATTTCAAATGCATCTTTTACTTTTTATAGAGGAACGAGCTTGTAGATCTTGCCTCAGGCCTTCAGCCCAGCCCTACACCAGATAGTTCCCTGTTTCCGCGGTCAAGCCATTGCATTCGTTTCTCCATACGTGTTGACATGTGCATGCTGAGTGTGTGTGTGACACATTCACAAGTCCGCCGCCAGTACGTCGTTTCGGGTCAAATCGGGCTCTTTCTTCAGGAATGTCCCCCCCGCGAGCTCCTGTGGACGGTTCCAGCCACGCGAGCCCCACCCCGCGCCCCGTGGCCCCGCCTACGCGCTTCGCGGCACTTCCGGGCCCGGGCCGCGCACGCGCACGCGCGGCGGGTTTGCAGTCATGGCGGGGTCCGGCGCGGGCGTGCAGGGTGGCCTGCGGCAGCTGCAGGAATACTTGTCCTCCGCCGACTGGTGCGGCGCAGCCTCGGCCGGTTATCAGCTGATCCGCGGCCTGGGGCAACAGTGCTTGCTGAGCACCAGCCCCGCGGCGCTGGGTGGGTACCGTCCCTGGCTGGGCCTGTGGCCTCCCGGCTTTCCGAGTCGTGGAGCCGGGCAACCCAGCGTGACTCCTCCGTGGGCGTAGTTAACAGTATTTTGAAGTCCAGCGGTTAGATCTTGGGGAAATGTCTGTGGATGTGTATAAAAAGTGATTTGTCATGCTGCCTTTTTTCTCCTAGCATTAGAGAAAAAGTGTTTTGAAACCAAAGTTGGTGAAAATTACCCCTAATTTGGCAATCATCGCTATCCGAAATGGGGGAAGAGGACTAGAAAAAGTATTTTCTTTCACCTAAACCCACCGCCAGTACCTTTTCCAAACTCTTATATTCGCTGTTCCTACTTTGTGAAGAATTGCAGACATGTAACTTTAAAATCATGATGTTCTTTTTCGACTTTTTAGCAGTGCCTGGATGGGAATTTTTTTCTCTTTGTAGTAGAAGTGCCGATTTTCAGCATTTTAAAATTCAAACATTTCATTGTGTGAAAAGGCTTGTATTCCTTTTTTAGAACACGTATGCAGACCTCTGGAGGGCATGCCCTCTTAATAGCTAGGTGAGATTTTTTTTCCTAAGTGGTCAGTGCTGAATAGAAATAACGTTGCTTTCTATCCTCAGGGTTTCAAAGTTAGAATTCATTTTTGTTCATTTGGTAACTTGTTTCTAAAGCAGTTCCAAGTGTATTCTCAATGTGTTATACAACATATGTCTTTTCACTTGAAAGATTACGGGGGAGTGTATTAGTTTCTTTTTGCTGCTGTAGCATTTACCACAAGCTTAGTGGTTTAAAACAACCCAGGTTTGTTAATCTTACAGTTCTTTAGTCAGACAGGAGTCTTAGCAAGCTTGTACCAAAGTATCGGTGCAGGGCTGTTTTCCTTTCTGAGGGCTCTAGGAGGGGAATGGTCCCTGTTTCTCTGCTGATGTGCCTTGCTTCTAGAAGTTGTCTGCTTTCCTTGGGTGACAGCCCCTTTCTCCATCTTCAAAGCCAAGCCCTCTCATGAGAGGTTTGGAATCTCCTTTCCTATCTTCCCATCTCTCTGACTCTTCTTCCAGCCGCTCCTTTTAAGGGCCCATGTGATCACATTGTATGCTCTGGATGATCCAGTATGATCTCTCCATTTTGAGGTTAGCTGATTGGCAACCTTAATTCCGTCTGCAACCTTAATTTTCTTTTGCTGGCTGGGCGGGCGCGGTGGCTCACGCCTGTAATCCTAGCACTCAGGGAGGCCAAGCTGGGCGGATGGTTTGAGCTCAGGAGTTGCAGACCAGCCTGAGCAAGAGCGAAACCCTGTCTCTACTAAAAACATAGAAAGAAATTAGCTGGACAACTATAAATATATATGGAAAAAATTAGCCGGGCATGGTGGCACATGTCTGTAGTCCCAGCTACTCAGGAGGCTGAGACAGGAGGATCACTTGAGCCCAAGGAGTTTGAGGTTGCTGTGAGCTAGCCTGACGCCACTGCACTCTAGACTGGGCAACAGAGTGAGACTCTGTCTCAAAAAACAAAAAATGTACATTAGGTGTCTCTTTTTCTCTCATTCTTCTAATGGGCAACTATAAAGAGAGCCTTTAAGAATCTGGATAGACAAACAGTGAAAAGCTGTGCCCACGGTTATAAATTTTAATTACATTCCAAATGAATATCAAGGCCTTTAGAATTTTCTTGATTGAATGAGGACCACTGTATATAAATCAATAAATCAAATTTATTCTCTGACTCCAGTGAATTCTTCTATCAATTAAGTTTTGGCCCACAGGCATAGTGGTAGAGCCCTAAATAGAAAATAGTCCTCTTGTAACTAAAGCCAAGAGACTCTTCTGCAGAAGAGATTTACTTTTACATTTAAGGCACCAGAAGGGTATTTTTTCAGGAATGACATAAAAGCCCCTTCCCACCCTGCTGCCATTAGTTGCTGATCTGTCATCTACACAAAGGACGCAATGAGGGTGAGGTATAAGTTCAGCAGCAGGATGGACTAGCAATTCCCTTTCTTGGTAACAGTCTTGTAAGTAATTCTCTATTTTCAGAAATGTGCACATTTTAGTCAAACATCGTATAGTTAAATTTTCCTCCCCACCCCCTAGGCAGTGATCTAAACAGGCTTAACGGCTAGTATTTTAATGAGTTGTCATTTCCTGTCAGATAAAGATTCTCACAGTATTTAACCACCAGTTTCCCTGGGGACTAACCAATACTAGAGCTCTATTCATAGTGACTCAGAATGGACCTCAGACTCCTGGCCTGATTAAACAATGATAGATTACCCTCCACATGAAACTCTTTCCTCCTAAAGCGCATTGCTCAGAAAAGGGGTAGGATGGGTGCGGGTGAGTTTATCATGCAATCTTTCTGAAGAAGTCAAAGGCCATCATGCTGTCTCTGATTAATATTTATAGCTTTCCAGTCCTCAGAGGTTAGAGGGGAAAAAAGGAAAAAAAAAAAAGACACCAACTGTTACCTAAATAATCCAGGAATAAGTGGATTCCTAGTGCTAACTGAAAATCAACATATGTAACCTGGTAAAAATAGGATCTAGTAATCCTGTGTGCCTGGAATTAAAGTGTTATTATCTTTACCATTTCAATGAATCGAATATGAATCTTTGAAACTGATACTATAAGAAAAAACTGTTAACTGATGTATTCTACTTGCACTGGATATGAAATTGGTAGCTCACCCAAATCAAGAAATCAAGTTCCTTTCTCCAAGTTCAAGGACTTTTTATAAAAAAAAAATAAAAAGAAAGAAAAGAAAAACAAATCAAGTTCCTTTACATCCCAATATCTTGGAAGAGCACGCCAATATAAAATAAACTCAGGATGAAAATTATACTCTAGCCTTGGGGTGGCTCACACCGTAATCCTAGCACTCTGAGAGGCTCAGGCAGGAGATCACTTGAGCTCAGGAGTTCGAGACAAGCCTGAGCAAGAACAAGACCCTGTGTCTACTGAAAATAGAAAAATTAACCAGGCATCATGGCATGTGCGCCTGTAGTCCCAGCTACTCGGGAGGCTGAGGCAGAAGATCACTTGAGCCCAGAAGTTTGAGGTTGCTGTGAGCTAGGCTGACGCCACAGCACTCTAGGCCGGGCAACAAAAAACAAAAACAAATTAACACTGAGAAACTCACGGTCACGGACAATTTTTTTTTTTTTTTTAAGTTTTAACAAATTCAAACTCATCTACATAATTTTGTGACAGAAAAGTATAATAGAGTGCTCCGTAAAAGATTGCCACGCATGAAAATGTATTATGCTTGAATAAAATGCCATAGCAGAAGCTGAATGG